>ML427390.1:0-54288 GCA_005239525.1 Nicotiana knightiana
TCCACAACCTCCACTGCACCTTCCCATCCTTAGGCTTCTCAGAGCTTCCATAACCCATCTTAACACCAGTTATCAGTTTCAGTTCTTTTTATTATTTTTTTGCTCATGGTTGGTTGTTTTTGTTTTTCTGTGTGGTGGTTGATTATCGTTACTTATCAATGAATTTTGCTTTTAGTTTTTGACTTGTCTCAATTTCTGAGTTAGCTAACATTTATTGGTTTCTTGTGTTGATTAATCATGCTTTGCACCTGCAGTTGCCTCAATGGCCATGANAAATGATCTGATTAATTGAAGTCGAATTCAACAAGGAAAGTAAAAAAAGAAAGGAAGTTGAGTTTGGTTCGAATTGGTTCACCCAGGTAGAGTTGAACTAGAATGGAAGACAAGCTCAATGACTGACTCTATAAATACTTGATGTATTTCTGCTGGAATTCAGCACGCACAAAGCTGAAGTGAATCAAAGTCTGAAAGCAAAATTCAGCAGAATCATTGTGCGATGCAAAGGCTACATTTCAACTAGAAGAACCAGTTCCATCTGATTGATTATTGAGTCTAGTTGATTGTAGTAGGAGTTTTTAATATTGTATCTTTCAGCTTACATAGAAGCAATTGTAATAGGTACGTATTGATCAAGTTAGAGTTAACTTGAGGTGTGTAGAAATTAGCTAGGGCTTAGCTACTACAAAGGGGTTAGAGTTAATCCTTAGGATTACAAAATAGTTTATTTTGTAAGTCCGTTTGGCTCAGAATTTTTAGTGAAGAGTTGAGCAAATCCTACTGAGGAGTAGGTCGTGGTTTTTNTGCAACAGTAGTAGTTGGAGCACCAAGAAGAACCATGTTCTTCTACTGAGACATCACTCGAAAATTGGGTACCACACAAAGTAATCTATCTTCTTGTGTGGTATTGAAGTCTAAAACATCAACAACAACAATCGTCGCCAGAACTACAACAATCAACCATGGCGGCAGAATACATGCACCACAATGGCAGCCCCGAATAATTCTAACACCAATGTTATTCGTTGCTAATTATGCAACAAATTTGGCCATACTGCAATTGTATGTCGATCCAAGTCACATAATCATTTTGAGGTCAAAGCCAATTATATCACAAGCTTCAACACTACTGGTAACCCTTGGATAGTGAACTCTGGTGCCACATACCATATCACAATCGAACCTCATAACCTACAGCCATACCACGGTAACGAGGATGTCTCCATGGGTGATGGTAACAAAATTCCCATCTCACATATTGGTTCTACTCAGTTAAATGCATCAAATAATATTTTTAAGCTAACTCACACTCTATGTGCTCTGGCTATCAAACGTAACCTCATTTATGTTTCTAAATTTTTCCAAGACAATTTAACATCCTTTGAATTCTTTCCTTTTTCTTTTCTTGTGAAGGATCTGAAAACGCGGACACCGTTGGTACGAGGCCGGACAAAAAATGGACTGTATGAGTGACCCACTTCACATCCACAAGCTCATATATCTACCATTTCAACTTCCCTGACCACTTGGCACCAAAGATTGGGCCACCCACACTCTAGATTTCTTGCATATGTCTTGAATAAATTCTCGCTCCCATTTGTTGAGCGAGACAAGTTTCGTTATTGTAATTCTTGTCTGTCTAATAAATCCCATCGGCATCTGTTTCACACATTAACTCTAGAAAGCTCTAAACCTTTTCAAATTATTTTCAGTGATTTATGGGGACCCTCTCCTGTGTTATCTCTTGATAAAAAATTATATTACTGTATTTTGTTGATCAATACATGAGATATACTTGGCTCTACACACTTAAAAATAAATCTGAAGTTAGAGAAATTTTTCAAAAATTACATCCCTTGATAGAAAAACATTTCGATACCAAAATCCTATCACTTTATACTGATGGTGGAGGAGAGTATGAAAGTCTTGACACATATCTATCGCTTCACGGTATCGAACACCTTTCCACCCCACCCTATACGCCTCAAAGAGTTGCTCTTGTTTAGTGCAGTCATCGTCACATTATTGAAACTGCACGAACACTCTTACATGAGGTGTCTCTCCCATCACATTTTTGGTCATTTGCCTGTCACCATGCGGTCTATCTCATTAACCGACTCCCCACCACACTTTTAAATAATAATTCTCCCTTTGAAAAATTATTTGGTAGGACACCTGATTGTTCTTCTCTAAGAATTTTTGGGTGTTTATGTTATCCATGGCTTAAACCATATTCTAAAAATAAACTTGAACCAAAATCCACCCCATGTGTTTATCTCGATTTTTCATTGTCCCATCACTGCCACCAATGCTTTGATCCAATCTCATAAAAAATTTATTTATACCGTGATGTATATTTTGTTGAAAATAACTTTCCATTCAAAGATATGTTCTTTAATATTCCAATTCAAAAAAGGCACCTAGAATGGACAACTAGTGCAATTGCTAATACACCCAATCTCACCCCTAATGTCTCTAATATTTCAGATTTGCCCCACCAAATTGAAATAAACATTCCAGTAGCAAAACCCCAATCCCAAACGACTTCTCCTTCCCCAAACCAAATTGCCCAGCCACTCCAATCCACCATTTCCGGCGTGCCAGCGGCAGAAGCAGATTTGGACTCCTCAAGGTCTTCTACTCCAGGTAATACTCACTCTCCTTCTTCTACAATTCCCATTGCCCAGGAGTCTCATCGTCCATGCCCATCCTCTCCGAAATCTTCGAGCACTGCATGTCAACCTATAAATTCACCATCTTCTACATCTAAAACTTCACAAATCTCTCCACCACTTCTATTTTATCACCGCAGAACACCCCAATCCAAAAACAT
This sequence comes from Nicotiana knightiana, assembly GCA_005239525.1. Taxonomy (NCBI): domain Eukaryota; kingdom Viridiplantae; phylum Streptophyta; class Magnoliopsida; order Solanales; family Solanaceae; genus Nicotiana; species Nicotiana knightiana. Next base: position 2,831 of record ML427390.1, read on the forward strand.
GACACCTCCTCCTATTGTCTCTGTTCGAACTGGCGGCAACCAAACGGCACCACCCGTCGAACCCATACTTTCCCGCTGCCCTTCCCATCCAAATCGTATTATCACTCGTTCACAGAATAACATTCAAAAACCAAAGCAAATCTTTGACTACCTTGCTCATTTAGAAACCTCCCTTGTACCACATACCTTCAAACAAGCCGAAAAATACCCTGAGTAGAGGAATGCTATGAAATCAGAATTTGATGCTTTGCTTAGTAACCGTACTTGGAAATTAGTTCCAAATGAACCTTCTAAAAATGTTGTTTCATGTAAGTGGCTTTTCAGGATTAAGAGGAAAGCAGATGGTTCAGTTGATCGCTACAAAGCGAGACTAGTTGCCAAAGGATTTACTCAGAGGCCGGGTGTTGACTTTCAGTCTGGTAGTCAAACCCACCACTGTCCGAATCATTCTTGTTGTTGCTCTCCAATTTCACTGGCCCCTTCGTCAACTTGACGTCAAAAATGCATTTCTTCAAGGTGATCTTGAATAGGAGGTTTACATGACGCAACCTCCGGATTTTACTTGTGCCAACAACCCGACTCATATCTGTAAGTTGCGCAAGGCAATTTATGGCCTGAAGCAAGCTCCTCGGGCTTGGTACAATGCACTCAAAGGCCATTTTCTGTTTATGGGATTTATCAAGACTGAATCGGACCAATCTCTATTCATTAGGATCAGCAACGCTGGTCTCATGTTCATTCTGGTATATGTTGACGACATCATCATCACCGGAAACAATCCTATCAATGTGAATGAGGTTATAGCTTCCCTTGCTTCTCGCTTCTCAATTAAAGATTTGGGAAACCTTCATTACTTTCTTGGTGTTGAGGTGATTCGAAGTTCAGATGACATTATTCTATCTCAAGCAAACTATGTCAATGAAATTTTAAGTGCAGAATTGATGTCTGATTGCAAAAGTGCTAAAACACCAATGAGTAACTCCGAGTTACTCAAACTCAATGATGAGGCTGACCTTACAGATGCAACTCGCTATCGCCGAGTCCTAGGCAAACTTCAATATCTGTCTTTTACAAGACCGAACATTTCCTATGCGGTCAATAAATTGTCGCAGTTTATGCAATCGCCATCAGACCTACACTGGAAAGCTGTGAAACATGTTCTCAGGTATCTTCATGGTACAATTCAGTTTGGCCTCCGTGTATCCCCCAATTTTGATTTTAATCTGCACATGTATTCTGATGCCGACTGGGCTGGAGATCTCACTGACAGATCCTCCACACCTGGCTATATTATGTTTCTTGATCGAAACCCAATCAGTTGGTCGTCAAAAAAGCAAAAAACTGTCGCTCGCTCATCAACTGAAGCTGAATATAGAGTTGTTGCCAACGCTCTTGTTGAACTGTCTTTTGTGGTGAAAAACCTATTGCTTGAGATGAAGCTTCCTATCAAATATACTCCCACAATCTACTGTGACAACATTGGTGTCACTTACCTAAGCGAGAATCAAGGCCTTCATAGTCGCATGAAGCATGTTGAGGTGGACTTTCACTTTGTGCACAATCATGTTCAACAGAAGGGGGTTCGAGTTGTTCATGTTCATTCTGCTGACCAACTAGCTGATACACTCACCAAGCCACTTGCCAAACCAGCCTTTTACCGAAATTTGTTCAAGTTAGGCTTAGTTACACATCACGTAACTTGAGGGGGCGTATTGGAACAACAATTGTAACCAGTTGTTTATCCTTTTGGATTAGCTCTTAGCTTTCATGCTTATCTTTATATTAGATATAGATTTAGAGTTATCCTTTTGTTCATACTTATCTTTCAGTTAGTTAGCTCTAGATAGTGTTTTGATTTGAATAAGTCTCCTAATTCAAGGAGTACTCTTAGGAAGACTTGTATTTAAATTGAGCTTGGCATTCAATACAGATATAATTTTCCATCATATTCTTGAGTGTTTATAGCCGTTACAAAAAAAATCTATTTTTTTTTCTTGATACTTAACGGATCTCCAACTTAAAGTATATCGGAAGTAACTTAAAACCATAACCAAGAATAGATGTTAAAAATTTAAACCTTTTTTCTTGAAGTATTTTTACATGTGAAATTGAGAAACCACTTATTTCTAGTTGGAGATGACAAGGATAAGTTGTTAACACAAAGGTATAAATTGATCCAAATAACAATGAATAATACTACTTATATGTTTATGTTTATATGAACCTTTTGTACTACGAAGGTCAAATTGACTAATTCTCGATGTGGATTCGATATATTTTTTTTTTAAATATTTTGAAATATAATTATATATTTAAAAATTATATAAAAAATATTACAAGCCACAATAGTTAGTAATTTAAATATTTAAAAAATGTATTAAAAAGAATATGACAAAAAAATTTATTTGACTTCCCAAATAATAATAACTAATAATACAGTAAAAAATTCATGTAAGGTGGACCAAAGGAGCAATTTGAGCCAATTTTAGACATTTTCCCATAAAAAGGGAGAAAGTAGAAGGACAAAGCTTATACTAAAAATCCAATGACATTCCCGCGCAAGAAGAAAAAGGAATCTTCAAGGGTCGAATCTTCTGAAGCCAAGACATCAAAATCTGGGTTTAAGCCAACAGTGAGTACTACATTAGTATTTGTTTCACATAATCCCTAAAAAAGACTCTTGTTTTGGTCCATAAATTTTGAAATTTCTTAACATGCAAACAGGTTTGTCTGAAAGATTGGTGGCTTAAAAGGGCTGAAGCTGATTCTCAGGGAAGGACTCTTGCCGTTGCTGGCCACACTTCTCGAGAGTAAATTCTCTTCTTTTTTTTCTTTTCTGCTTTCAAAGTTTTGTTGCAATTTATACTTGTTTTATATATTTGGGTTTTTGCGATTTTGGATTTTACTATGTGTTCATGCAGTTTTTCCTTTTTTTCTTACTTGTCAAGATTCTATCTTTTTTTAATTTTGTTTTCCCACTTCTGTTGCAATTTATAGTTGTTTTTAGATATTTAGGTTTTTGGGATTTAGGATTTTACTATGTGTTCATGCAATTTTTCCTTTTCAAGAATCTTTTTTTTGTTTTCAGAGTTCTGCTGCAATTTATAGCTGTTTTTAATATTTGGGTTGTTGGGATTTAGGATTTTACTATGATTTTCCTTTCAACATTCTTTTTTTTTTTTTTTGGTTTTCAGCGTTCTGTTGCAATTGATAGTTGACCTCACTTTGTCGGATTACACTGAGTTTGTTGTTGTTGCAATTTATAGTTGTTTTATATATTTGGATTTTTGGGATTTAGGATTTTACTATCTGAAGTAGAATACTTGCAGACTGCTTAAAAGAAGGAGGTGGTTAAGTAATTTAGAATGAAGAGCGTGGTTTACTTTCGTTGGGGAAGCTAGAATTTTCTCAAACTTAAGGCCTTATTCATATTAATTGGGCCTAGAAAGAAACAGCTTTTCTGATGTTTTATCACTTTTATGTTACATCTGATTTAGTAAGTGGCATTTTGAACTCAGATCCTTTTGTTTTTAATATTTGTTTCTGTAGAGGTCAGGCGATGCGAGTATTCTCCTCTGCACCAATTCTCAAGGCATTTGATGTTTTTACTCTTGAGACCATCGATGGGATATGCGTTGTCCTCAAAGGCTTCATAAATAAAACTCATTCTGAGGAAAATGGTTTTCCATCTGAGGTTTGTTACGAGGGACTTGCCATATTTGTTTGCCTGCGAAATCTTTTTGTTGATTGCGAAGTTTATGAATTTAATGAAGGACAAAACAACATGAGAATTTGATATAACCCGACTCTTTTTGCTACAAAATAGATGATTTTGTTTCATGTTATCCAAGTAGTGGATTAGTGGTATTGTTTGATTGGACTACCATTCACAAAGATGGATGCTCTCTCTTATTGAAGTAAGGATCTGTGGTTTGTCTCGACTGTAAAAGAAAAGGAATTAAATAATAGCAGAAAGAAGAACATACTCAGTTAGGGCACAATGGTAATAGAATATAGAAGTCATTACAAAGATAGGATTAGAAATATAGAACAAGACAGAGAGAAAGACAAGCACAACTTCAGTTTACTCAAAAGCTGTTTTTTCTAGTCGCAAAGGGTCACGTCCTACCCGAACCCCCTTTAAGAAATATCCTCGTAAAAGTAAAGAAAATCTTTTAGATATCTCACTGTAGAGAAGGATCTGATAACCAACTAACTTTTAGATATCTCCGCGTTTGTCTTGTTAATATTTTAAAGAAACCAAAGAGGACCACCCTTCTGTTCTGCATTTGAGCATTTGTATTTGTGTCAACCCCATAACTGAAGCCTTACTTAGACTCGGAGACTCGGATGGAGTACAAAAATAATAAGTGGAAACTGTATGTATAGGCGGTATAGCATATGTAGTTCAGAAGCAGATTTCTCTAGACATAATGTAGAGATTCATTTGATAAGTTGCTGAGATAATCTACCTAGGATTCTTGACTGTTTAGTTTCCAGGGTATTTGGCACTTAAATAACGTGGAGCAATTTATTTGATTGCTAATAACCATTGCAGTGAGAACTAGCAAAAGCTATCATCTTGAGTAGCTAATTCAGTATATGTATAACGGATACTGTTCTAGCATATATAACAAGGTTTCTCGATGCTAACCTCCTCTACTATACAACGTTTTATTAAATTATTATTTATCAGAAGGCCTTTATGGATTAGGTGTTAAATGAAAAATTAGGAGGGAGCAGGTGCGCTCTATCCAAAATACTTCTTTTCTTCTGTAAATTGGCATTGACTTCTGTTTTTTCTTGAAGTTGAAAAGAGAATACTCTCATCAGACATGCTTAGAGAAGTAGCAAAGCTTATATTGGCAGTTCATTGTACTAATAATATTTGTTGTAATGGTTATATCAACTATTTTTGGGTGTCTATAAGGTTGATTTTTTAGGTATCAAATACTCCTAACATTATTTGAAAACAAAATTAGTTTCCTTTTCATACCTTCCATCTTCTGCAAAAACCTGGAAAAAAGAAATAGTTTTAAGGACTTGGTGCAGTTTCTTACACTTAGGGATAGAATTCAGGGATTTCTTTGTTTAATGTTGTTTTAGCACGCATAATTTGTTGACCAGACATTCAGTTAATTATGGATCCTTTAAATTCTTGACAGTGGATCTTTCTTTTCAGGTGTTTGAACAGTTTCTTTTTGGTTTTCCTCCTCAATGGGAGGTGTTCAACAAAAAATACTTAGGAAGAGAATGTACAGGTAAGGCTGCTGCAAGCGATGCCCTTGGTTTCGAAAATCCATCTGCGTGCTCAGAAAGTATGTTCACTCTCTGAACCTATTTGGATGTCTGAAAGTTGCTTTACATCTAATGAAGGATGTGGTTCACTTTGTTTGGATGGTTGTTACCTGTTGTATTGTACCGTATTGTTACTTTAAATACAATGTTTGTTTTGATTGTTACTTGAATTTTATTGTGCCGTATCGTTAAATTCGTCGTTGCGTAATGACGAAAAGTGCCACTTTATGGAACGACTAATTTTGTGTGATCGCGTCATTACCTTATTTTTTCTCTCATCTTGCCCTTCCTTATTGTTAAATAATCTTATTTTGTCCTTTACCCTACCATTTTATATAATAATTCTACCTCATACCTTACTTTATCTTTATAATATTGCAAGTTTATTCTTCATATTGTTGGTGCATGACATCATGAAACGACGGCAAACAATACAACCTATCCAAACATTGTATGCATCAAAATGACACAGTACAATACAATGCTATACTATACTATACGATACAATATGAAACGGTACATAACAACCATCGAAACAAGCTGTTAATTTTTGTCGTATTTTGCTAATGCGTTTTTTGCAACATGCAGAGGTTAAAGATCTAAAGAAGCATAATGGGAGAAAAGGGTATGAAGTAGAAGACAGTTTGAAGAGGAGCAAGCAGAATCAGAATGATGGAAAAATTGCAAGTGAAATTATTATACGAAAGAAGACAAAACAAGCAGCGAGGTCGTCCGCCAGGCTTAATTCGAGGAACACTTCTATAAGTATTGCAAAGGAGCAAACTGATGATTGTAGAACAACTTGCTTTAAAAGCACAAGTGCATCCGCCACAAAAAGCACAAAGAGAAAATTGACATATGTCAGTAGGCATTCATAGAAAAGTTATCTTAATCACATTACTGGTTTTTTAACATGAAATTGCAGTTCCAATTTACATGCTTAACAGGTTCTAATGCTTAATGTGTCATTTTGTATTTTTATGGGTAGAGCCAAAACGTGTGAACTATACAAGTTCCCAATAACATCAATTAGTTGATTTAATATTAAAACATAAAAAGTGTCTACTTCCCTTCGCTATAAGCTGCGTTCCCAAGTTGGGGAGTACAGGTCCCATGTCTTTCCTTTCCTCTATGGCAGGAACTCTCTCCAGCTTGTCTGGTTAACCGGTTCTGAACATCATTGCTAAATTCAAATTCCGTCCTGAGAAGGTACTTTTGGTTTTATATTCACTACTTTTAAGTTGTTTATTTTTCCTTGATTTACTTAGGAAACTCCTCAGAAAGAGAAAGAGGCAGTTCCAGTTATCTCTCCTGAACCTTCGAGTTTTAAAAGATCCAGATCAGGTGCATTGGTCATCAGAGCTATTTGCTCTGCCTCTGCCTCTCAATTTTTAGGGTTCTCAGAGGATTTTTCTTATGTATATATAAGGTGATTTTTGCCTGCATTTTGGATTTCTGTAGGGAGAATGCTACTTCCTCCAATGGAATTTTGGCGCAATCAATTGGCAATCTATGATGCGGTTTGTCATCAAATTTTTGCATATACCTTTATAACTCGGCCATGAATCTTGGGATATCTTTTGATTTTATACGCTGTACTGGTGCCACAGATTCTTTTAACCACAGACATCTCATGTCATATGCATCTTCCACCCTAGCAACTCGATTCTGTGCCTATTTTGAAGCAGATTTTTCCTCTTTTAGGCATTGAAATTTGCGAACCTCTGGTTTATGGGGGAATAACCTGGGGCACTTATTTGTTTTGTATGCTTTTTGTTCGGCACTTATAGGTTTCTTATATGAGAAGTAATTGATTATCTACTCTAAAATATCATTTGAGGAAGTTCTCATGAGATTTTGCTGTAATTTCCAGTTGAAAAACCTTTTTAATTGGAAGGATCTCCTTATTCTCATTTGTTCGTATTTAGGAGATATGTATCTCAAAGTTGGTTCATCTTCTAATAACTACCCTCAAATATGTTTCAGGATCGCAGGGTTACAGGAATTAAACAAGGCAACACGGATCTGGATAATCTATCTATAGGTGCTACACGATTCCTTTATTTTGCTTAATTTTGAGAAGTTTCGTTTTCAAGAAATTTCCTCTTCTAGCTTTCAAACCTATTATTTACATGTAAAATAGATCTCCCTTACTATTTTTGCAGTGGTAATTTTTTTCGTTCCAGTTGCTTATGTAATCTAATGGATGTTTACGCCTTTTGTAGTGAGTAGATCCGAACCATCAAGAAAGACACGGCAACTCATATAAGAGTTGAAGCTCCTTTTGGTTAGTGGAAATGTAAAGGTATGTGAGTATTCACCATTAACACTTCGAATCAGGCGTTCTTTTCAAAATAAGCTAAGAGACTATGATGATAATTGGTTTGGATTGGTGAGGGGCGAGGATATATTTTGGATAGTTGTTTCAGAGAAACTCCATTATAGCTAACCAGAGTTGATTAACTTTGCTATATCTTCTATACATGTTCTCTAGTTATGCTTTCGTTCCAGACCAAAAAAAACCTTTAGTTTTTGGTTAAAGTGGATTGTTATCTAGTTCATATGCTGATAAACTTTGCTAATAGAAAACGAAGAGAGCAACAAAAAACGACGAGACCTTATGGTTTCAAAGAATCCTACTAATTAATACTCCACAACTCTAACAAGATCTCCTACTATTCTTCTAATTACTCTCAAATCACCGGTCTATCGCATGGAATGTAGTGAAACAACTTTTTAAAGAAAAAATCAGTACGGCAAGTAGAAAGCATTTTGCATTGGCTCGTACATACATAGATGTTGTTGGATCCTGATATACATATTTTTGACCGATGCAGTGATTTGATATAAATGTTGTTGATGTGGATCCAAAATGCTCACCTGACTATCTTGTTGATCTTTCTTCAGGGACAAATGGTGGGAGGACATAAGGAAATGTATCATAGTTTTGTACAATTATGTAATTACTTGCACTGTATCTTGAAATCAGAGGAATGATGTTATTACTGATTTATTCGAATTTTTTTAGATACAAACATGTCGTGACTCTGTGTTGTCTCCGGTGCCCGAACCTGTGGACAATGGCGGGGATTCGGAAAATACTACTTCAGAATTTTCGTTACGAGGTGTCAAAAGATATATAAAAGTAAACATACCAGGAAATTAAGAGGAATCAATACATAATAATATATAATTTATTTTTTTACCTAACTATACAGTGTATTTTTCTCGTAAAGAGGTGTCATTTGACCCTCCTTCCTATAAGTTGGCTCCGCCACTGTATACATATGCAATGACTTTTTTTTTTACCTATATATACGCTAAACAATTTTTTGACGAAGAGGATTCAATTGAACCCTCCTCACGTTATATATAGCTGTGCTACTGCATATAGAAACCACTTCACAATTAGAACCTCTAAACTAGAGCAATACAATAAAAGTTTTTCCTTTTATAGACTTTTTCTCTATTACATAGGGGGCTGGATGAAGGGAGAAGTAATGTAGATAAACGAGAATGTAATATTACATAATAAAAAGAAGAGAAAACTGTAACAAAGCGGTGTCGTGGTGTAGTTGGTTATCACGTCAGTCTAACACACTGAAGGTCTCCGGTTCGAGTCCGGGCGACGCCATTTTCTTTTTCTTTCTTTTTTGCTTACTATATTTTCCACCACTGTGATTTCCGGAATATCTTCCAAATTTACAGGAAAAAAAAAAAAAATTATTTCAGCTCTGAACCAGCCCAACGGAAATCATTTCATATTTAAGTTTCTTTTTTCCTTTTTAGCTATGTCAAGTTTATGACGCAATACTGAAAAACATGATTCAAGAATTGCCCGTATCTTAAAAAAAAAAAAAAACACTAAAATTTTAAAGCGTTTATTAGAGGCGGATTACGAATTTAAACTTTATGAGTTCGAGTGATCAAAATTTTAGTACAATTCATTTGATTTATTGGATTCAAAATCTATTAGTACATTAACTTAATAAAAGTTTTAACACATATATAAAATATAATCTAAAGTTAATGAGTTCATATGAACCCTTATACGTTACCTGCCTCCGCCCAATGGCGGAGCCACCTTATTGGAAAGGGTGTCAAATGACACTTCTTCACGGAAAAAATACACTGTGTAGCTAGGTAAAAAAATAAATTAATATTTAAATATATTATGTATTGACTCCCCTTAATTTCCTAATATGTTTACTTTTATATATTTTGACATTTCTTAACAAAAATTCTGGCTCCACCGATGCCTCCGCCCGCCCCTGTTATGGAAGGGTGGAGAACCCAAATAGGTAAAATTTAAACAAATAGAACTAAAATAAGTCCAAAAAAAAATATAGAACGGATCTATGTATAACGCCACAGTATGTGGCGCTATACACTAACGGTACAGTTACCGTTAGTGTATAGCGCCATATACTATGGCGTTATATTTTTTTTTTCTGACAGACAGGTATAACGCCACTATATATGGCGTTATACATTAAAAGTAGTACAGGGCTGCCTGGCCCACTTGTTGAAAAGTAAATGTGAAGTGGGTTTTGTCCTTGAGGTACAAGGTTCAAACCCCTACCTCAATATTTTTTGTTTCTTTTCATTATTTGGTTTGAGTGTTTAGATATAAATACTTTAATAGAGAAGCCATTTATTATTTCTTTAAAAAATAACCAATACTTTTAATAGTTGTTATTTTGTGTTATACGTAAAACAAAATTATTTTTTTTCTTTTATTTTCAAATTAGAATTATAAGTTTTATTTTCAAATGAAAGAAAACAATTAATGGCAACTCATCAATACAATTAGTTAAAATAGTTAAAATATTTATTTATTATTTGTTCAACTTTCCATCTTCGTCCTTTCACGTTTATAAATAGCTTAGCTAAGCAAAAACATGAAGTTTCGTGAAGGACCCATAAAAGCCAATTGAAACTCTTTGTTATTTTTTTTCATGATAATTGCAGTTTATTTTTATGAGATTTTTTTAGTCTGTTGCAAAACGGATTGATACCTTCATATTTAAAAATTAGTGTAACCTTAAATTTCTCAAGTTACTCTTCAAATAATTAATTTATTTTATAGCCTCAAAATATTACGGTATATTTAAGATTACAAACTTTACAAAATCAAAGTTTTAAATTTCGAGGTGTGACCAAACACCTTTCAGGTACTTCTATGTTGAATAGTTAAGCTACCAATTTTTACAATATATAACTATAAATTACTCATATTTTTATTGTCCGGATATTTAAATCAACTTCTACTACAGATAAAATAGCAAATACTTTTGAGATATTTTAATTTCTAAATCTTGTACTGATTAATAACTACATAATCAGATTCTTTTTAAATAGTTTAGCTTTTGAATCTTGTACTAATTTTTAATTACTGAAAATAGAGCAAAATCGTTCTATAATATAGTATAATTAAAGTTAAATTGGTAATTAAAATACGAACTTGAAGCAATAAGAAAGAAATATTAGAAGCTAAATGTATTGATGAGTTGCCATTAATTGTTTTCTTTCATTTGAAAATAAAACTTATAATTCTAATTTGAAAATAAAAGAAAAAAAATAATTTTGTTTTACGTATAACACAAAATAACAACTATTAAAAGTATTGGTTATTTTTTAAAGAAATAATAAATGGCTTCTCTATTAAAGTATTTATATCTAAACACTTAAACCAAATAATGAAAAGAAACAAAAAATGTTGGGGTAGGGGTTTGAACCTTGTACCTCAAGGACAAAACCCACTTCGCATCTACTATCAACCAGTGGGCCAAGCAGCCCTGTACTACTTTTAATGTATAACGCCATATATAGTGGCGTTATACCTGCCTGTCAGAAAAAAAATATATAACGCCATAGTATATGGCGCTATACACTAACGGCACAGTTACCGTTAGTGTATAGCGCCACATACTGTGGCGTTATACATAAATCCGTTCTATATTTTTTTTTGGACTTATTTTGGTTCTATTTGTCCAAATTTTACCTATTTGAGTTCCCCACCCGTTATGGAACCAGAAGATTATATATTGGTTTCTTCTGGCAGATTTCGTCATCATCCAGAAAAAGAGATTCCCACTAATTTACTATTCAAGATGAAAGAAGAATAGTACAGAAATCATGACCTCCATCATTTAATTTACTTGTAATTACTTGTGGGTGATAAAAAAGTCTCAAATAAAAAGAATAAACTTATACAAATATATTATTTTTAATCGCTCTAAAAAATAATAGCCGATAAAATAGATATTTCTTGTACATATGTGTGTCATATACAAAAAAAATACATATTTTATATATTTTTTGACTCACGAACGCAATTAGTTTCGACCACACAACCAATTTTGTATTTTCCATAAACATATTCTCCTCATGTATGGATCAGAGGATTTTCCTTTTTTTTTTTTCCAGATAGAAAAGATTCAAAACTATTCACAAAAAGAGTTAACAAGAAAACGACCACTCTGTGGCTCCTCTCAAATATTGCCAAGTTATTGTGTGGAGGAAAATATAGAAGTTGTGTTTCTGTTCTTGTGTTTAGTGTAACCACTATATCCACTATCTTATGTTCATATACATACGAAAAATCGACGCCAAGTGTAGGGTTTCCTACGATTTTAATCATTATTGTAAAAGATGCACGATCCATTTGGTTCTCAAATAAATGCTGATACATAATAGTTTTTTTTAGAAATTAACTTAAATACTTGTTCTTTCAAAAACCTAAACGGCATTAATGTATAATGTATGGGTATTGTCAATTTATTAAAAAGCCAAATTTTATTCTTACCACTAACAAAGTGGATCAAATAGTATAATTCAATAGAAGATATGTATTTTCCTTTGTCTTCATTAGTTCGATAGTATTAGTGTTAGTATGGTATCCTTTTTATATTTAGTTTGCTATTATCTCATATCTTGTTCTGTTATTACTTGTCATCAGTACTACCTTAGTTTGCTATCAGTACTCCTTTCATATTTGTATACGGGTAAAACCAAAGTTAATGAGCACCCTGATTTCTCGGTGAGACAAACGAAGCAAGGACGTAATTGCAAGGGATCAGAGTCAAATTCAGGAGCCTCTCGTATCAAGGCCCGAATAAAACACCTGCTCTCGGAGCCATCGAGACCACGCCCCCAAATCCGGTTCGAGTTGTAGGACCTCGGGAAGTATTACCAAACAACCGCTCACGATTAATAAAGGGACGTGATATCCATGTCCAACCGGATATCACAACGTGAATCTCGGACTATATCGGCAGCAGATAAGTGATTAGTGAAAAGAAAGATTTTTACCTTTCTTAGAATTGTACTTAGGTTAAACTCCTCTACTATATAAAGGGGAAGTTGGCTATTCAATGGGGACATTGTAACACGCATATCAAGGCAATATACATTTGTTTTCTTTACCTCTAAGGGTTATTCAAAGTTCTCAATTTCGTTCACAGTTCTTCATAAGTGTTTGGTTTCGAACTGAAGGCAGGCTAATTGTTAGGCTCATAACCGAGCCTGGACTCGATGCTTCAACTGGTTTGGACATTTATTCTATCTTTAATTTGCTCATCTAATACTATTAATCACTTGTATTGGATTAGTCCACACATCCTTAAAACCGCATATAAATTTAATTGTTATCCGTTTTTAAGGTAAACAGTTTGGCGCTCACCGTCGGGAAAAGGATAATAATGGTAATTAAATATAAATTTCCATAACACACTCTGTTTTACGCTTGTTCTTTGAGATTTTAATTCCAAGTTAGCCTAAAAATGTTAATTCTCAATCTGCTCACTTGAACATTGACGCCGAATCTGGCCACCACGATGAAAACAACAATATGGTTCCTAGCAACGAGGTGCCCCATGCTGATCTCAACGGAGTCCCTGTTGCAGACCCAGTTGACGCCAACTCGCATGTGACCATCGACGCTAACCTGCTGACTGACCCTGAGAACAACGTTGGCGGAGGAGCCCGACCTATGACTCGAGGTACGCCCGAAGATGAAGGCGACGAGATCAACCTGCGGATGATTTTTGAAATGTTACAAACCCAACGTGTGGCGATAGCACAACTGCAGAATCAAAGTCGTGCCCCTAGCAGAGTTGAGCTTGAACCATCTGAGGAAAGCACCCGAAGGAGTGAGCACGTCACAGAAAGGTCAGGTGAAGTTGAGCCCGGACCAACCCCGAAATAATAAAACTGCTTGAGGAACTAACAAAGTGGGTGGAATCGGGGGAGAGTAAATTGAGGCCAACGACAAAAAAATGGAGACCTATAACTCCAGAGTCGATCAAATCCCATAAGCGCCCCCGATATTGAAAGGCCTGGATTTCAAGAAATTTGTCCAAAAGCCTTTCCTTCCGAGTGTGGAACCGAAGCCAATCCCGAATAAGTTATGCATGCCCAAAATTCTAAAGTACAATGGAACCACAAATCAAAATGAGCACGTGACCTCCTACACATGTGCTATCAAGGGAAACAACTTATAAGATAACGAAATCGTGTCGGTTTTGCTAAAAAAGTTCGGGGAAACCCTGTCTAAAAGAACAATGATATGGTACCACAACTTACCTCCAAATTCTATTGATTTGTTTGCTATGCTTGTAGACGCCTTCGTGAAACCACATGCCTGGTCCATCAAGGCCGAGACCAGAAAATCGGACCTTTTCAAGGTAAAATAAAGAGATAACGAAATGCTCAGGAAATTCGTATCGAGGTTTCAAATGGAACGGATGGATCTTCCCTCGGTTGCGGATGATTGGGTCGTTCAAGAGTTCACTCAAGGACTCAACCCCCGAAGCTCCTTGGCTTCACAACAGTTGAAACATAATTTGATAGAGTATCTGGCGGTAACTGACCGACGTTCATAATCGGTACCAGTCAAAAGTCAGAGTTGATGACGATCAGCTAGTGGCCCCCTCCGGGTCTGGTTATCCCATCAGAACTAATGACAGGCCTAAGAGGTTCGTCGATCACGAACTAAGACCGAGCAAAGACCGGTACCAACCATATAGCGAGGATCTAATGGGTAACGGATCTGGGCGCAACCCCATAAGAAACGAAAAGAGAAACCATCGAGGCCACAGTAGCCGGGGGCTCATGAGCAAAAATGGTTTTGACAGGCCACTCGTGGCCAGGGAGGCACCAAGGTTGTTGGAATACAACATAAATGTCGATGCTGCTAGCATCGTATCTTCCATCGGGCGCATCAAATATACCAAGTGGCTTTGACCATTGCAGTCCAACCCTAACTAGAAAGATCCCAACTTAATGTGTAAGTATCATGGAACTTATGGCTATAAAACCGAGGACTGTCGACAATTAAGAGAAGAGGTGGCCCGGCTATTCAATAACAGGAATCTCCAGAAATTTTTGAGTGATTGAGCCAAAAATCACTTTAGGAATAGGGACTCCATAAACAGACTGAACAAGAGGAACCTCAGCACGTCATTAAATGATCATTGGTGGAGTCGACATCCCCCAGGGACCAATGCTAAAGCGCACTAAGGTGTCCATCACAATGGAAAAATGAACCCGAGATTATATCCCTGAAGGAACCATTTTGTTCAACGATGAAGATGTCGAAGGCATCATGCAACCGCATAATGATGCACTGGTAAAATCTGTACTTATAAATAAATCCTGAGCTAAGCGTGTGCTAATTGATCCAGGTATCTCGGCCAATATCATCAGATCGAGGGTCGTAGAGCAGTTGGGACTACAAGACCAAATAGTGCTG
This sequence comes from Nicotiana knightiana, assembly GCA_005239525.1. Taxonomy (NCBI): domain Eukaryota; kingdom Viridiplantae; phylum Streptophyta; class Magnoliopsida; order Solanales; family Solanaceae; genus Nicotiana; species Nicotiana knightiana. Next base: position 17,883 of record ML427390.1, read on the forward strand.
ACAACCGGGTTTTAAACGGATTCAACATGGCATGCGAAACTACTAAAGGGGAGATAACCCTACCGGTGAACACCGCTGGGACCAATTAGGAAAATGAAATTCTATGTGATCGAGGAGGATATGAGATATAATGCTCTATTCGGAAGACCATGAATTCACAACATGAGAGCAGTATCCTCGACACTACACCAGGCACTGAAGTTCCCACACCGGGAGGAACCAAGACGGTTTATAGAGAGCAACCGGTCGCAAAAAAATGTTTGCGGTCGATGAGGTGATCCTGATATCTGCACTCTCGAGATCAAAGAACACGGATCCGGTTAGGAAGGAAGAAACTAAATAGCAATCACCGATATAGTCCCCGACCGACCCGGAGAAGCAAGGATTATGCGAGGATGACGATTACGGAGTCCCTAGGCCGTTCATCATCCCTGATGATTCCGATGCCACTAAGTCAAAGGCGGAGGAGCTGGAGAAAGTCATATTAATTGAAAACTTGCCCACTCGGAAGGTACACCTAGGCACGGGGTTAACTCTCAAGCTCAGGAAAAAACTCATTAAATTCCTTATAGCTAACATAGATTGTTTTGCTTGATCCCATCTTGATATGACATGGACCCCCCGAGATAACCACTCACAAGCTGAGTTTGGATCCGAAGTTCCACCCGGTCAAACAGAAGGGAAGGCCTTAGTCCGAAATCAAACATGCCTTCATCAAAGATGAGGTATCTAAGCTCCTTAAAATAGGTTCCATTCGGGAAGTTAAATACCCGGGCTGGTTAGCTAACATAGTGGTAATTCCTAAAAGGGAAATAAACTAAGAATGTGTGTAGATTATAAAGACATGAACAAGGTATGCTCTAACGACTATTTTCCTTTGCCTAACATCGATCGCATGATCGATGCGACAGCTGGGCACGAGATACTCAGTTTTCTCGACGCCTACTCCAGGTACAACCAGATCCGGATGGACCCGTGCGATCAAGAAAAAACTTCCTTTATCACTAAGTTCGGCACCTACTGTTACAATGTAATGTCGTTCGGATTAAAGAACGCCGGTGCCACTTATCAACGCCTAGTAAATCGGGATGTTCGAAGTACAAATAGGAAAATCAATGGAAGTTTATATAGACGACATGTTAGTTAAGTCCCTGCGAGCAGAGGACCATTTGAAACATCTGCAGGAAACCTTTGACATATTGAAGAGATACAATATGAAGCTGAAACTTGAAAAATGCGCATTCGGGGTAGGATCGAGAAAATTCCTTGGGTTCATGGTGTCCAACCAAGGGATCGAGATCAATCCCGATATAATCAAAGCTATAGAAGACATCACCATAGTGGACAGTGTCAAGGTCGTTCAAATACTAATTGGGCGCATCGCCACCCTAGGTCGGTTCATATCGGGGTCCTCAGACAAAAGCCATCAGAAGAAGAAGAATAACTTTTCTTGGACTCCGGAGTGCCAACAAGCTTTGGAAGAACTTAAACGGTACCTTTCGAGTCCACCCCTACTGCATACTCCCAAGGAGAATGAGCAGTTATACCGTTGCTTGGCGGTATCCGAAGTGGCGGTAAGTGGAGTCTTAATCCAAGAAGAGGAAGGAATGCAATTTCCCGTTTACTATGTTAGTAGAACTCTAGGCGAGGCTGAAACAAGGTATCCTCACATGGAAACACTGGCACTCACTTTGCTAAGCGCCTCCAGAAAGTTGAAACCGTACTTTCAATTCCACCCCATATGCATCGTAACCTCTTACCCGCTAAAGAATATTATGCACAAACCCGAGCTCTCGGGTCAGTTGGCCAAATGAACCGTAGAAATTAGTGGGTACTATATTGAATATCAACCCCCAACCACCATCAAATCACAAATGGCTGACTTTACGCTGGCCTTACTACCTGAAGTCAAAAAGGAATTGTTGTTAACCTCAAGGACTTCCTCGGGAATCTGGACCCACTTTACGGACAGTGCCTCGAACGCAAAGGGGTCCAGACTTGGCATCGTGTTGATCCACCTACGGGTAATGTAGTTAGATAGTCTATTAGAAATGCGAAATTGACTAACAATGAGGCCGAGTATGAGGCCATGATTGCAGGTATCGAATTGGCTAAGGGTCTTGGGGCCGAAGTGGTCGAAGATAAGTGCGACTCCCTCCTTGTGGCAAATCAAGTCAATGGATTGAAGTAAAGGATGAATGAATGCGAAGATATTTAGACAAATTGCAGTTAGCACTGTATTAATTCAAGGAGTGGACCCTAAAACATGTACCCCGAGATCAAAATAGCGAGGTTGATGCTTTGGCTAACTTAGACTCATCGGTTGATGACGATGGATTTAGCTCAGGAATAGCCGTACAACTTATGAAATTATTAGTGGAAGAAGTCCATGCCGAAATAAACTCAACAAGTTTAACTTGGGATTGGAGAAACAAATACGTAGATTATTTGAAGATTGGGAAGTTACCCCCGGATCCTAAATAATCGAGAGCTCAACACGCACGAAGGCAGCCATGTTCAGCATGTCCGAAGGGACTCTGTTCAGAAGAGCATTCGATAGCTCGCTCGCCCTATGCTTGGGGCCGGGAGAACCGAGTAAGTTCTGAGAGAAGTTCACGAAGGCACATGTGGAAACCATTCGGGGGTGGAATATTTGGTTCGGAAGATAATCGGGTCCAGCTATTACTAGATCAACACGGAGAAAGATGCAAAAGACTTTGTACGAAGATGTGACGGTTGTCAAAGACACGCACCGATGATCTATCAACCAGGATAGTTACTCTATTTTGTCTTGTCCCCATGGCCATTCATGAAATGGAGAAGGGACATCGTTGGTCCCCTACCGTGGGCACCTGGTAAGGCTCAATTCATACTGTTTATGACTGATTATTTATGTAAATGGGTCGAAGTTCAAGCATTCGAGAAGATCCGGGAAAAAGAAGTCATTGATTTAACTTTTGGGACCACATAATATGTCGGTTCGGGATATCGGCCGAGATCGTATGTCATAATGGGAGGCAATTTATCGGCATCAAGGCAAACAAGTTTTTCGAAGACCACAAGATTAAAATATACTCTCCACACCCTATCAGCGTAGAGGGAATGGACAAGCAGAATATACAAACAAGACCATACTCCAAAACTTGAAAAAGAGGTTGACCGATGTCAAAGGGGAGTGGAAGGAAATTCTGCCCGAAGTCTTGTGGGCGTACCATACAACTTCTAAATCTAGGACCAGGGCCACCCTATTTTCATTCTACGGTGCCGAAGCATTAATATCGATCGAAATGGGAGATCCGAGCCTCTTGTTTCGATATGCGACTGAAACATTAAATGATGAGGCCATGAGTAGGAACCTTGAACTATTGGATGAAAGATGAGAGGCCTCCCTAATCCGGTTGTCCGCCTAGAAATAGCGGATATAAAGGTATTAAAACCGAAGAGCCAACCTCCGACACTTCAAGATCGGGGACTTGGTATTAAGAAAAGTAACAATGCACCCTCGGAACCCGAATAGGGAGACAGTGGGGCCGAATTGGGAAGGACCATATCAAGTCATCGGAATTACCAACAAAGGCTCATAAAAACTCGAAGAAGGAGATGATGCACAACTACCGAACAAATGGAACGTGATGCACTTAAAGCGTTACTATTGCTAAGGTACGATCTCATTTACCTTTTATAATATTATGAATCAGGCTAACACTTTGTAACGACCCGGTCGGTCTTTTTGAGAGTTAGTGCCCCGATCCCCTAATAACCGCTACTCCCCTGTCTATTTATGTTATTGGAACTTGTCGTAGCGTTGAGTGATGAAATCCGGAGCGATTTTGGACACATAGTCCATAAATGTGGAATTTAGCTTTAGAAATCAGGCTGTAGCTAGTGCTGTGTGAAGACGGATTCAGAATGGAATTCCGTCTACTCTGTTAGCTCCGTTGGGTGATTTCGGGTTTAGGAGCGTGTTCGGAATGTGTTTTCGAGGTCGGTTGTGGATTTAGCCTTGAATCGGCGAAAGTTAGAATTTGGGCGATTTCGGCCGATAGGTGAAATATTGATATCGGACTCAGAATGGAATTCCGAAAGTGACAGCAGGTCCGTAATGTCATTTATGACCTATGTGCAAAATTTGAGGTCATTCGGATGAGTTTAGACGTGTTTCGGCATCGGATGTGAATTCTAGAAAATTCATAAGTTCTTAGGCTTGAATCTATGCATATTTGATGATCGTGATGTTATGAGATGTGTTTTTAAGGCTCGAACAAGTTTTAATGGGGTATTAGAGTTGGTTGGTAGTTTTGGTTGAGGTCCCGGAGGCCTCGGGTGTGTTTCGGGTGTTCAAACGGGAATTTTTGGCCTAAAAGTCTTTGCTGGTTTTTCTGGTTTTTCTACAGCTGTGTTTTGCTCTCTTCGATCGCAAGGGTTCACCCGCGATCGCGTAAGGTAAAAGTGAGAGGTCCTGCGGTTGTTCTCCGCGATCGCAATAAAAGGTCTGTGATCACAGTGTGTTGGAATCTTTGTCAACGCGATCGCATGACCAGGACCACGTTCGCATAGAGTATTCTTGGTCTGGGGGAGTTTCAATATTTGTTCTACGCAATCGCGTGGCCCCAACCGTGATCGCATAGCTCTGGGTCCTCAAGGTTCGCGATCACGTACTGGTTTCTGCGATTGCATAGCATGATTCCAGGCACGTGTTTTCTTTACTCTCCGCGATCGCGACTCCTTGTCTGTGATTGCATATAACAAATGCCTGGGCAGTCTTTTGAAGACCCAAATCCGAGGGTTTATGTTATTTTCACCATTTTTGAATTTGAGAGCTCGAGAGAGGCGATTTTTGGAGGCTTTTGCACCTGGGTAACTTGGGTAAGTGATTTCTATCCATTATAGATCAATTTCCATGATTCCAATCTTAAATCCAACCTTTAATCTCAAATATTTTGGGTAGAAAATTGGAAAAAAAGGATGAACTTAATAGACCAAATTATTGAGGTTTGATTGGGTGTTTGACCTCTGATTTGAGAGGTTCTTATATAGTTAGACTCGTGAGTGAATGGGTGTCCGGAAAATATAAATTTTACCCGATTCCGAGACGTGGGCCCGAGGGACGTTTTGGGCGAATTTCCAAATTTCGCGTATTAGCTTCGAACTTATTAGTGATTATTTTTTCTTGAAATGATATTTACACTATGCAATCGAATTAACTAGATTTGGGCCACCCGGAGTTGCATACTCGTGGCAAGAGCGTGGTATTGGGTTGATTAGCGTAGTCAAGGTAAGTGGCTTGCCTAACTCTGTGTTGGGGACTTTTCCTTAGGCATTTTTATACTAAATTTGTTATGTGGACGCCGTGTACATGAGCTGACGAGTGCGTACACGGGTCATTGTTACTAAAATTCCATTTTTCCTTCCATGAAATCACTCATTTTCATTCCTATATTACTGTTTACTGTCTTAACTGAGTAGTTAGCTTAAGAATAAGCATGCCTACCTGTCCTTACTTGATTTCCTCTTATTTGCTACTAGTTGCACCATGCTTAGGTAGTTTTACTCTATTCTTGCTTGTTGCCTTCCTTGACTGTTTAATTAAGCTGTATCCGACATACTTCTGCATTGCATATTTAAATTGGGATTACGGACCGAGATCCGGGAGATTTCCCCCTGTACTGAAATGCATATTTAAATTGGGAATACGGACGGAGATCTGGGATATTTCCCCTGTACTGCATAACATATTTAAATTGGGACTACGGACTGAGATCCGGGAGCTTTCCCTGTGTACTGCATTGCACATTTACTGTTGAGATATATGCTGTGCTGAGCCGAGGGCTCTCTTTCTGTTATTAATTCTTCCAGTTTCCATTAATCCTGTTTATCATTGCTTATCTATATTTCACTGTTTTAAATTTTATATTGACTTGTTTTAAAAACTTAGTTGGGCCTCAACCTGACCACGTCACTACTTGACCGGGGTTAGGCTTGGCACTTACAGAGTACCGAACGTGGAGTACTCACGCCCTTTCCTGCGCATGTTTTTCCCATGTGCAGATCCAGGTACCAGCATCCAGTATCGTAGTTAAGAGTCGTTCTAGCAGCTTCCAGGAGACCGCGAGGAAATTCTGCCGCGTCCGCAGAATCCCACGAGTCCCCTTCTACTCTAGTATAGGCATAGAGGACTTATGTATTTTCCACTATTTCCTTGTTTAGAGCTACATTTAGTACAAAGCTTGTGACTATCGTGACATTCCGGGTTTTGGGAAGTGAAAGTGTACATGTTGAGTAGCTATGTTATATCTACTTGAGTTCTTTTCTGTCTTTATTTTATTGATTCTATTATTTTCCGCAAATTTTAGGCTTATCTAGTCGTAGTGACTAGGTGGCGTCACGATACCTTTCGGAGGGCAAAACGGGTCGTGACAAGTTGGTATCAGAGCTTCTAGGTTCATAGGAGTCACAAGTCACAAGACGATTTATTAGAGTCTCGTGGATTGGTGCAAAGACGTCCGTATCTATCTTCGAGAGGCTATGTAACTGTTAAGAACAATCAAATTCTTTGGAATTCCTTATCGTGCTAGTTACTGTCATCAAATTCTTAAACTCTATTCTATTCCTTCTTGCAGATGGTTCGTACCCATACCAGAAGTACTGATGACCAGGCACTCGAGCCCCCAGTCAGAGCCACCAGAGGGGTACAACCCGAGCACCGGCTAGAGCAGAGGCGGAGGAGCCCCCAGCATCTCCAGCTGGAGGGGCACAGGAGGTCCCTACTGTTACTTCAGACCTCCAGGAGAAATTGGCTCAGTTCTTGAGTGCCTTCAATACTCTGTATTAGGTGGGATTACTCCCGATAGCTCCAGCTACATCCCAAGCCGGAGGAGGGACACAGACTCCCGCAGCCCGTACTCCTGAGCAGAGGGTTCATATTGGGAAGGTTCCAAAGTATATTCCTATGCCCCCAGCAGCTCCAGCTCAGCATGAGACTAGGATAGCTGTTCCTGAGGCAGAGCAACTGCGACTTGAGAGGTACAAGAATTACCACCCACCTGAGTTCAGCGGACTAGCTTCGGATGACGCCCTGGGTTTTCTCGAGGGATGTCATCGCATTCTCCGCACTATGGGTATTGTGGAGATGAGTGGGGTTTCTTTCACTGCTTTCCAGCTGAGGGGAGCAACTTATCAGTGGTGGCGAGCTTTTGAGCTTAGTAGTCCGGACGAGGCAGCTTCACTTACTTGGGCTCAGTTCTCCGATATGTTCTTACTTGAGTTTGTCCCTCAGAGCTTCAGAGATGCTTGGCATGCTGAGTTTGAGTAGCTACGCCAGGGTACCATGACTGTGTCATTGTATGCAGTCTGTTACAGCAATTGGGCTCGCCATGCACCAGCTTTGGTTGTCACTGTCAGAGAGAGAGTCCGACGCTTTATTGAGGGACTCCACCCCAGTATTCGGACCAGCATGGCCAGAGAGCTCGAGACCGATATTACTTACCAGTAGGCCGTGAGTATTGCCCGGAGGATTGAGACCATGTTAGCCCGGGACAGGGAGGAGAGAGAGGCCAAGAGGTCTCGAGAGACGGGTCATTTTTCAGGAGCCCGTGCACCAGCAGCACGCTATGGTAGGGGTTTTGTAAGTCGCCCCGTTCATTCAGCTCTCCCAGTAGCCAATGGTATTCCAGCTCCTCCTAGACCTCAGGAGCCTTATTATGCACCACCAGTATCTCAGGCGCCTCCTGCTCGAGGTGCTATCACCGGCTAGTCCAGCTGGCCAGTTCAAAGTCAGCAGCGGCCGCCACGCCCTCCGAGGGGTTGCTTTGAGTGTGGTGACCCTCGTCATATGATTAGAGATTTCCCCAGAGCGAGTAGGGGTGCACCACCTCAGACTTATCAGGGTGCACCACCTCAGACTTATCAGGCCCCATGTTTTCCTCCAGGTCCTCCAGCTATTCTTCCAGCCCCAGCTGCTACCCCACCACCTCAGGCAGCTCGAGGTGGAGGTCGGGGAGGTCGAGGTCGCTCTAGAGGGGGAGGCTAGGCCAGGTACTATGCTCTTCCAGCTCGGTCCGAGGCCATTGCTTTAGATTCAGTCATTACAGGTATTGTTCTCGTTTGTCATAGGGATGCATCAGTATTATTTGACCCAGGCTCTACATATTCGTATGTGTCTTCTTATTTTGCTTCACATCTGGGGATATCTCGGGATTCTTTGAGTTTCCCCGTTTATGTTTCTACTCCGGTGGGATATTATCTTGTTGTGGACCGCGTATATCGGTCATGTTTGATTTCTATCAGTGGTTTCAAGACCAAAGCTGATTTATTATTACTCAGTATGGTATATTTCGATGTTATATTGGGTATGGACTGGTTGTCTCCCTACTATGCTATTCTTGATTGTCACGCCAAGACTGTGACGCTGATTATGCCAGGATTTCCGAGGTTAGAGTGGAGAGGTTCCTTAGAGTATAATCCCTGCCGAGTCATTTCTTTTCTTAAGGCTCAGCGGATGGTCGAAAAGGGGTGTGATGCATATTTGGCTTATGTGAGAGATATTAGTGCTGAGACCCCTACAGTTGAGTCAGTTCCAGTTGTCAGGGACTATCCTGATGTATTTCCAGCTGATCTTCGGGGTATGCCGCCCGATAGAGACATTGATTTCGGCATTGACTTGTTGCCGGGCACTCAGCCCATTTCCATTCCTCCCTATCGCATGGCTCCTCCTGAGTTGAAGGAGTTGAAGGAGCAGTTACAGGAGTGATTATTAGTGATTATGTTTTCTTGAAATGATATTTACACTATGCAATAGAATTGACTAGATTTGGGCCACCCGGAGTTGCATACTCGTGGCAAGAGCGTGGTATTGAGTTGATTAGCGCAGTCAAGGTAAGTGGTTTGCCTAACTCTATGTTGGGGACTTTCCCTTAGGCATTTTTATACTGAATTTTTTATGTGGACGCCGTGTACGTGAGGTGACGAGCGCGTACACGGGTCATTGTTACTAAAATTCTATTTTTCCTTCAATGCAATCACTCATTTTCATTCCTATATTACTGTTTCCTGTCTTAACTGAGTAGTTAGCTTAAGAGTAAGCATGCCTACCTGTCCTTACTTGATTTCCTCTTATTTGCTACTAGTTGCACCAAGCTTAGGTAGTTTTACTCTGTTCTTGCCTGTTGCTTTCCTGGACTGTTTAATTAAGCCGTATCCGACATACTTCTGCATTGCATATTTAAATTGGGACTACGGACCGAGATCCGGGAGCTTCCCCCCTGTACTGCATTTCATATTTAAATTGGGAATTCAGACCGAGATCCGAGAGCTTTCCCCCTATACTGAAATGCATATTTAACTTGGGACTATAGATGGAGATCCGAGAGCTTTCCCCTTGTACTGCATAGCATATTTAAATTGGGACTACGAACTGAGATCCAGGAGCTTTCCCCGTGTACTGCATTGCACATTTAGTGTTGAGATATATGCTGTGCTGAGCCGAGGGCTCTCTTTCTGTTATTGATTCTTCCAGTTTCCATTAATCTTGTTTATCATTGCTTATCTATATTTCACTGTTTTAAATTTTGTATTGACTTGTTTTAAAAACTCATTAAGGCCTCAACCTGACCTCGTCACTACTTGACTGGGGTTAGGATTGGCACTTACGGAGTACTGAACGTGGAATACTCAGGCTTGGCACTTATGAAGCTCCAGTCTAATCGAGAAGTTGAAGAGACACTGTCAGAATGAACCAGGGCAGAATAAAGGGAAGATTCATAGATCTTCAATCAATGAGCTAAACGTTATAGGATCTTCACGTAACAATTACGATTACCTATTGTAACGTTACATTAATGATATAAATATTCATTAATTCTCAATCATTAAGAAGAGTAGACGTTATATTAAGAAATTCTCTATAAAATGGAGTAAAATCTCACTTGTATGGATACGTTTGAACCACTATCGATATATACTTACTTTTATGCTATCTCATTGCGTTCTTATTTACAAGTCTAAATCCTATTATTAGCTAATCTCTTTGGTTATCAGAAGCCCGAGTACTTCTTAAAATTGCTTTGACTAAGAATCCAATTCTTTGGTTAAACAAATTGATTCCGTTACCGGGAATCTGATAATCTTTATTTTTTCTCGAATAACCTTTATTGAATCATGTCGAATACCAATGACAACAAACAACAAACAACTGGAACCCCAGTTCCATCGCCTCAGGGATGCCCATGAGGTTCAAGGTACAACTCCCCATAAATATCTACAACTCACAACAATGATCAAATTGGAAACGAACAAACAGGAGAACAAGACCCTGTGAAGCAGATGGTTGGTGAATATGTGAGTGAAGCTCTACAAGATTTCATGAGGGGGCTACCAACTGTGTCACCTATGCCTCCTCCAAACAACACCGCCGATTGTAGAAAATCCACAATCTGGACTAGCAAATTCAGGAAGTAGAGGCACTCTAAATGAATCACCTGGAGGAAGACCAAGTATGTCTAATAATTCAGATTTACAATCTTTAATACTAACCTTGCAGAAACAGGTGAAGGAACAAGACGATCGCATCGAGCAAATTCCTGGAGTACCACCTGTCATAAAGGGTATTGATATTGATAAATACTCTCAAAAACCCTGGAAGCCAAGTGCAACACCTTTGCCGATTCCCAAGAAATTCAAAATGCCTGACATACCAAAGTATAATGGGACAAATGATCCACGTGATCATGTTACTGCTTTCACCACAGGAGTAAAAGGCAACGGCCCGACTAAGAAAGAAATTGAATCCGTGTTGGTCAAAAAGTTTGAAGAGACACTCACCAAAGGAGCATTAACATGGTATTCTGTGTTGCCCGAAAATTCTATTGATTCTTTTCCTGAGCTTGCAGATTTGCTTATAAAAGCACATTCCGGTGCACAAAAAGTGGAAAATAGAATGGAAGACATATTCAAAATAAAATAGGGAGATACAGAGTTGATTCGTGAATTCGTAGATAGGTTTCAACGTGAAAGGATGCTTCTACCAGGAGTACCTGACAATTGGGCAGCTATGGACTTTGCAAGTAATTTGAATGATAAAAGCTCTGAAGCCACGAGGAGACTCAAAGAGAGCTTGAGAGAGTTCCCATCTATGACATGGAACGATGTTTATAACAGGTACAACACCAAATTACGAATTGAGGAAGATACTATTGCCCGATCAAAAGTAGAAGAGAGGATGAGTTCTAGACGCTCTGAATCAGAAAGGAGAACTGGAAAAAATAGGTACGATCCATACATGGGACCTTCAGGACGAGAGGCTCGTTCTAAATTTGAAAACCCACGGTCTGATCACAGATCGTCGAATAAAGATTCAAGCTCATCATCATTAGAGGTAATACAAGAATTGGAGATTACAGTTTCAATGTAAGTACTTCCGAATTAATTACAGTATTAAGAAACATGGGTGATAAAGTTCGATGGCCCAAAGAAATGAGATCAAATCCAAACAGAAGGAACCCATACTTCTGGTGTGAATTTCACAATGATCATGGGCACAAAACATCAAACTACAGGTTTTTGCAAGGTGAAGTAGAACACTTATTAAAATAAGGTTATCTAACAGAACTGTTTAGTGAAAAAGGTAACCATGCATATATGAAGAATAGACAGGAGCCCTCAAAACCACCATCTCCGAAGAGAACTATAAATGTGATAAATGGAGGAGAGGAAGTAAATGGAGTAACTTATACTTCAGCAAGAAGGATGTCCAAGTTCACAGTGAACCACGGGAAACAGACTTGTGAGACTTTGGAGGCTGGCAGAATCTCATTCGACGACTCAAATGCTGATGGATTACTGCTTCCACATAACGACACGCTGGTAATATCTCTACTTATACATGACACTAACGTAAAAAGAGTATTGATTGATCCACGTAGCTCGGTCAATATTATTTTGCTAAGGGTTGTGGTATAGATGTTAATGGGGGACCATGTAATTCCAAAAGCACGCTCCTTGTTCGGATTCGACAAATCTACTTTCATAACAAAAGGAGAAATTAAGCTTAATACCTATGCAGAAGGCGTCGTCAAGGAAACAAAATCTTCCGTTTATAGATACAGATATGGCTTATAACGTAATCATGGGGAGACCATGGATCCATGACATGGATGCAGTACCATCCACCATGCATCATGTAATCAAATTCCCTTCCAGATGGGGAATCCAGCAAACTCAAGGTGATCAACAGACTTCAAGAAACATCAACTCAGTGATGCATTCCAATAAAAAAGAAATAGCGGAGGAATCAAAAGACGAGGGAGCAACTCGAACAGACACGGAAGAAAATGATAAAGACACGGTGAATCAAATCACCACAGATATCACATCAAGACATATGGACATGGATTCTAGACCTGATGTTATTCAAGAACCAGAAGATAATGAAAATATCAAGACAACGACTGAGGAGCTCGAAGCTGTTCCACTGTTCGAGCTTAAGCCTGAGCACAAAATCCACATAGGAGCAACGCTAAGCCCGACCAGAAGAGGTAAGTTAATTGAATAGATATACCCCCAGAAGTGATGACTCATAAACTAAATGAAGACCTATCCTTAGTACCTATCAAGCAAAAGAAAATAAAGCAGGGATCATTCAAGAATCAAGTGATCGATGAAGAGGTACAGAAACTCTTAAAAATCGGTTCAATACGTGAGGTAAGATATCCTAATTGGTTAGCTAATACCGTAGTGGTACCTAAAAAGAATGGTAAATGGAGAGTATGCGTAGATTATACGGATCTGAATAAAGCATGCCCAAAAGACTCATTTCCATTACCGCACATAGATCAAATGATTGATGCCACTACAAGTCATGAATTATTAAGCTTTCTAGATGCATATTCAGGTTACAATCAGATAAAAATGGACCCCTCAGATGAGCAAAAAAACCTCCTTTATTACAAACAGGGGGACTTATTGTTACAAAGTCATGCCTTTTGGCTTGAAAAATGCTGGAGCCACATATCAAAGGCTAGTGACCAAGATGTTCCAGGAGCATCTAGGGAAAACAATGGAGGTATACATTGATGACCTGTTGGTAAAATCAACGAAGGCAGAATATCATTTCCAACATCTCTCGACTACTTTCGAGATCCTCCATAGGTATAACATGAAATTAATCCAGAAAAATGCGCCTTTGGCATCAAATCAGGTAAATTTTTGGGTTTTCTCGTATCAAATAGAGGCATTGAAATAAATCCTGGTCAAATTAAAGCTATTGAAGAAATACCTGATGTACTAACGAGCAAAAAAGAAGTTCAAAGATTAACAGGTTGGATTGCAGTTTTAGGAAGATTCATCTCCGGATATTCAGAGAAAAGTTTTAAATTCTTCTCAGTACTAAAGAAGCAGAATCAGTTCGAATGGACTGAAGAATGTCAACAAGCTCTTAAAGACTTGAAGGCTTATCTATCAATCCCCCACTACTATCTAAACCAAAGGAAGGGGAAAGGTTATACATTTATCTTGATGTGGCAGAAATAGCCGTAAGTGCAGTCCTGGTAAGGGAGGACAAAGGTAAGAAATCTCCTATCTACTATGTAAGTAAGTCCTTACTAGATGCTGAAACTAGATATCCTCATCTAGAAAAATTAGCCTTGGCTCTAATCATGGCAGCTAGAAAGTTAAGACCGTACTTTCAATGTCACCCAATTACTGTTGTAACTTCATATCCTTTGAGAAATATTTTGCATAAGCAAGAACTGTCAGGTAGATTGGCTAAATGGGCAATAGAACTAAGTGAATATGGAATAGTCTATCAACCTAGGACTGCAATAAAGACTCAGGTTTTAGCCGATTTTGTCGCAGATTTTAACACTAGCTTAATTCCTGAAGTAGAAAAAGAGTTAGAAATTTTTACCGGAGCTAATCCAGGAATATGGACCTCTATTCACCTACGGATCTTCTAATATCAAAGGAGCCGAGTTGGGAATTGTTTTAATACCACCTTCGGGTGAAAAGATAAGGCAAGCTATTAAATGTTATCACATTACTAATAATGAAGCAGAGTACAAAGTTGTCATTGCAGGACTCGAATTAGCACGAGAACTCTCAATTGAGCAGATCGTGATCAAAAGTGACTCTCAACTAGTGGTGAACCATATGCAGGGAACTTATACCACTAGAGAGACTCGTATGCAACAGTATCTGGAAAAGGCACGAGTCTTGGTGAAGCAATTCTAGTCATGGAAGATTATGCAAGTACCTAGAGAGGAAAACACAGAAGCGGATGCATTAGATAATCTTGCAGCAGTTACCAATGTAACGAATAAAGACAATGCTATTGTGATACACTTATTTCATTCAGAAATTGACTAGGACAAGAATGAGGTAACATTTAATAATCTAACCTGGGATTGGAGAAACGAAATTGTAAATTTTTTGCAGAATGGTACCGTGCCTGAAGATAAGAAAGAAGCTCAAGCACTTCACCAAAAATATGCACGGTACTGCCTAGTTCTTGACACTCTGTATCGCAAAATGTTTGGAGGTCCCCTAGAAAAGTGCCTTGGACCAAACCAAACTGAGTACGTGATAAAAGAAGTACACGAAGGGCATTGTGGGAACCACGCAGGTGCAAGATCCTTAGTCAAAACCCTAATCAGAGTAGGGTACTATTGACCTAAGATGGAAGAAGACGCTGAAAATACTAAATGTGATAAATGCCAGCGATATGCTAACAATATGCATAGGCCCGCAGAATTACTACACCCGGTTGTATCACCTTGGCCATTTATGAAATGAGGAATGGATATAGTAGGACCTCTACCCCCAACCAGAGGAAAGGTACGATTTTTACTTGCATTAACAGATTATTTCTCAAAATGGGTGGAGGCAGATGTTTTTAAACAGGTGCGAGAAAAAGAAGTGAAAAGTTTCATATGGCGAAACATCATATGTTGTTTTGGTGTACCAAAGGAAATTGTATGTGACAATGGCCCACAATTCATAGGCTCTCAAATCACAAAATTCTTCCAAAGCTGGCAAATCAAATGAATCACTTCTTCACCATATCATCCCGTGGCTAACGGGCAAGCTGAGTCAAAAAATAAAATCATTGTTAACAATCTGAAGAAACAATTGGAAAAATTTAAGGGAAATTGGCCTGAAGAACTACCGACAATATTATGGGCTTATAGAACTACTGCAAAGACAGCCACGGGAGAAATCCCATTCGGGCTTGTTTACTACTTAGAAGCTCTAATACCAGTGGAAATTGGTGAACCGAGCATGAGATTCACAACAGCAACAGAAGAAACAAACAATGACGAGTTGAGGACAAATCTGGATTTACTCGAGCAAAGGAGAGAAGCTTCTTTAATACGCATGTCAGCTCAAAAGTAAATTGTAGAGCGATATTACAACAGAAAATCTCACCTTAGGTATTTCAAAATTGGAGACTTTGTCCTTAAGAAAGTTTTTCAATCGACAAAGGAGGCTGGAGCAGGAAAATTAAATCCAAATTGGGAAGGACCCTACAAGGTGCATGGTATTGCTGGAAAAGGTGCTTATGAGCTGGAAACCATGGATGACAGAATTTTACCAACAAGTTGGAATGTTGTTCACTTGAAGAAATATTACTTCTAAGGAAAAGGAATACCCACGGTCAGGTATCATTACGTTCAATTTTATTTAGAACAGTTAAAATTATACTAACCATTTTAGATGATAGGCAAAAAGCTAACCCATAACCAGATGATGATATTGGACCTGAATAGACACGAGGAAAAAATAGAATTCCCGGTCTCGGGTTAAAACTTTCTGATGGACGTTTCAAAGGGTTAAGCAATCATCATCTAAACTATATACATTCGAGTCCTGTATGTTTTTCCTTTTCAGGAAAAGGACCACAAGAAAGGAATAGTCAAGTCCTCGAGATTTTATTCTTCCAAGCTCAAACACTTAGGGGACTATACAGTATGGAAGAGGCAAAGAAGACTATCAAAAGAGTCAAAGTTCAAGCCTGAAGATCCATTTTTCCCAACAAATCAAAAGTTACGAGCAGAATCAAAGAGCCAAAGACAAAAACACAAATCCTAATTCAGAAACCTACAAAGAACATACTCGTGAATGTAAACGAATGTTTAGGTTAAAGGCAGAATTTAGTTATGGGAAGAAATTCATACCCCCATGTTTATTCAAAACCTGTTGTAAATGAAAACAGTTACGAAAGAGTCATAGACGATGCTCAAACACATGTAAAATGTTANAAAAGAAAACAGTTACGAAAGAGTCATAGACGATGCTCAAACACATGCAAAATGTTATGAAAGTTCGAATCATATAAAAACTTTCTGCAAAACATTATTCGAAAAAAACATGTGAATTCCTATCTCTCTTTTGTATGTTTACACCATTATGAAGTTGAGACGTCTTCTTCATTAAGTGTCGTTCATAAAAGGGCCCTCTTTTATAAATCGTGCTTNAGACGATGCTCAAACACATGCAAAATGTTATGAAAGTTCGAATCATATAAAAACTTTCTGCAAAACATTATTCGAAAAAAACATGTGAATTCCTATCTCTCTTTTGTATGTTTACACCATTATGAAGTTGAGACGTCTTCTTCATTAAGTGTCATTCATAAAAGGGCCCTCTTTTATAAATCGTTCTTGTTTAAAAAGACACGAAGTATTAAAGCATTTTTAATGCAAAGTTAAAAAAGGTGAAACAAAAACTCGAATGTAAAGCATGCAAACACTTAAGAGTAAAACGTAAACTCGAAAAAACACAAGCCTTGCTGAGAAATATTAATATTATATGACGGTAGAAACTAAGTATTAACTTAGTCCAAACTGAATTTGTTTATACAAAATTGCCCCTAAGTTGTCATTGGGGACTTACTAAACCAAACTTCACCCCCAAATGGGACCGGGGGTAACCACCAATTGTTCCAAAAAAAGAAAAAGAGAGGGGTTGATAAACTTTCACTAGGCACTGGGAGGATTATCTTCATCAGTAGGAGGAGCAACTTGAGATAGCGAGGCCTGGGCAACACCTTCATCAGGCACGATCTCATCACCCATTGGAACTTTAACTTCAGGTGATGAAAATTTTTGACTTTGCCAAGACTTTTCAATCGTCTCCTTAGTCTTGGAAATTTCAGCTTCTAAGTCAAAATTTTCTCGGCCCATTTTCGTCAATGTGTCAAGCCGGGCATTCAAATAAACCCAACTCACATCAACAACTGCCTTATCCTCAAGAGCCTCGTAATATTTCTCCCATTGTTCAATACCGACTCTCAGCTCATATCTTTCAACCACGGTAGCATCATAAGAAGCCTGCAAAGGGGCAAGAGATCTTTCCAGAAACTGAATCTTGTTTGAAGATTCACAGAGGTCCTCTTGGGTATGAGTAAGTGATTGCACAAGTTCACCAGCATAAGCCTCCTTCTGGCCCAACAAAGCCTTCAAGCTTCTTATCTCTTCAGTAGCATGAGAAAGTTGCTCTGTAAAGGAAGACTCCAGGATGTTTTTATCCTTGCCTACTTGACTTGATGAAGCCTTCTCGATGGCCAATTCCACTGCAATTACTCTAACCTGCTGCTCTAAGGTGCACTTTTTCTCTTCTACTGCTTCTATATCAAGTTGAAGGCTCTCAAATTGTTCCTTCCAGTTATCAGCCTCGGTATGGTGGTCACTCATTAACTTCTCCGTATGTACGATCCTTTTCATCAGCTCTGTACCAATGAGATTGATCTACACAAAAAAGGAAAATTAGATACGGCAAAGGCTAGTGTTAAGAAGAAATAACACGAAGGTTACCTTCAAAGATGAGTGTACAATCTTATTCATCCACGTTAAGGAGCTATGACTTTCCAATTTTGACTTTTCAACCATGCCAATCAAAGGCTTCAACCACACATCCGCCTGGCCTGATTTCTTTAAGAGGCTACCTTCCGCAGGAACCTCGATCATAATTCGCTTCATCTCCCCATTGCTAGAAGACCCTACTTCAATAATAAAAGGCACAGTAGTAGGGTAGATGAAGGAGCCACGGGTGGCACAGGCGGGGAAGTAGAAGCAACAACATGCACGACGGACTGAAGTTCCACTGGAGCAGAAGGAAGAAAGATGGCAAGAGGCGTCTCCTCTGAAATTGAGCCAAAACCTTGATGGAATAATTGATCAACTGATTCAGTGGCTGTAGAAGGAGTTTCCTCCTCAGAGTATGCAGGGGTAGAATGATCAGGCGCAGGCACAGAAGATGGACTAGTAAGGGGAGCAGATTCGTCATTAGACATGACTCTTCTTCTTGCTCGTGGCCTACGAACCAACGAGCCTTCTTCCTGCTCCTCCTCATCTTCTAAAGTTTGAGTCCTATCCACTTTCCTTTTTGACGAAGAAGAATTTAAGATAATTTCTTGAGCCTTGGCCAAAGAGAGCTTCGAAGCAGTTATAGCAGCATAGGTGACACCACGAGCGGGAAACCCTAACAAACAAAAGGGATTAGAGAAGTTCGAAAATGAGAGAAAAGGGAAACGTAAAAAAAAAACCTATCATGGGTTTTTACTTTCCAACCAAACCTTGCAGAAAGGTATTTCCAAGAACGTTCTTCCACTGGAGCGATCAACAACAATTTTTCTACCCAACCACGGAAATCGAAAATCTCCTCGACGGTTCCCATGGTTGCTGAAAAAAGACAAAAATAGTCACAGTACTGAACATCTATCAAGAATAAGAAAATAAGTGAGTAAACAAAACTTACGTGCAAAGTTCCACTACTCAGGGAAGGTAAATTTTCTTCACCTACTAATCCACCTGTAGGGGCAGCAACAAACCTGGCATACCAACCTCTATCTTTATCATCATCAGGATTGACTAAAACTCTCTTACTCTTAGACACAAGAGTAATGATTCCTTGGCGGAATAACTTGGGAGAGTAGAGGTGAATAAGATGATAAAAGGTAAAAGGAAGTGAAGCTAAGTTAGCCAAATATCTGAGGCATGCTATTGCCCTCCAGACAATAGGACTGATTTGTCCCAAACACACGTTAAAAAATCGACAAAACTCTATAATGACAGGGTCGATGGAAGGCATGAAACTCAAAGTAAAAGGGTAGGTATATACAAAAGAATAGCCTGCTTTGTAAGAATTTATCCTTTGATTTTCATTGGGGACCAAGACCGAAAAATCAAATTTTCAATATCAGTCTCTGCATACAAGAGAAATCAAACCCTTAGTAATTTGAGTAGGGTAAATATCAACGCGATCATGAGACGTCATGGAAGAAAGTTGTTTTCTTATGGCTTGACTGTCATTTACGAAAGAAAATTCAGCGGGTACAATCTCATCTACCTTTGGTTTCGAAGTGGTTCACTGGACTCTCTGGTCTTAGAAGAAGATCTAGAAGTTCTAGCCCTAGAAGAAGATGGAGTAACAATAACCCTAGAAGTTGGTGGGGGAGTAATGTTACGTTGAGAAAAAGAATGCCCTCTAGAAGGTGTTGAGCCCAAACTCCTTAATCTACCGCCCCTCCTACTCCGGATCGGAGCAGAAGAAGGAGGTAGTTCATCGACTATTATTACTTTTTTGGGGTCTTGGTTTAAAGAAGACATATTTGCACGAAAGAAGGACTTGCAAGCATCAAAAGAAAGTTAGAAGTTTTTTGTATAAGCAAAGGCAAAAATGGGTATTTATACACGAAGGCAACCGTCAAAAAATGAAAAGATACTGATGTGAAAGTCATTATTAAAACTATCACTTCGTGACTGATGCAGCCGCAAAAAGCCCTAAAGTGCGATGATGAATTGCAGAACCAATCCGGAATCACCACGTGGCACATGCATTTAATAGAAGTGACAAACGAGGTGTACGTTCAGAGACAGATGCAATGACATGAGTAGAATGGCGGTCCCGCCATAAATGTGTATCCACTTACCAAATATTCAATTGATAAATAAATAGTAAGTAGGGGGGGGGGGGGAACTATATGTAATGGTAAAAAATAGACACTACACGTGTAATATCTTGGATGACAAAGCAGTATACGTGGAACAATGGAAGGGCGACAGCTGGATGAAAGTTTGGAAAGAGGTACGGAGCAAAGAGGTACGGGGTAAACACCCATGAGATAATTAGAAGCGGAAGCTCCAGTCTAATCGAGAAGTTGAAGAGACACTGTCAGAATGAACCAGGGCAGAATAAAGGGCTGATTCATAGATCTTCAATCAATGAGCTAAACGTTACAGGATCTTCACGCAACAGTTACAACTACCTATTATAACATTACATTAATGATATAAATATTCATTAATGCTCAACCATTAAGAATAGTAGACGTTATATTAAGAAATTCCCTATAAAAGGGAGTAAAATCTCACTTGTATGGATACGTTCGAACCACTACCGAAATATACTTACTTTTATGCTATCTCATTGCTTTCTTATTTACAAGTCTAAATCCTATTATTAACTAATTTCTTTGGTTATCAGAAGCCCGAGTACTCCTTAAAATAGCTTTGACTAACAATCCAATTCTTTGGTTAAACAAACAGTATCCAAGTCCTCTCAGGATCGACCTCAAATACTAGGCGGCATCACCCTCGGGTTACGCTTTCTTAGCAAGGAAAGAAGGAAACTTTGTACTTGAATAACTTAGCTTTACTTATATGAGATTCAAGTAACAAACTCAGTTTTTTAATTTTGACAGGAAAAGACACATGGGGGAAATGTGTCTCATGCTAATGTATTCGAGGAGACACATAAGAAGAAGAAGAATGATGGTCCAAGTGAATGATGGGTCGAACCGCGTGCATCAATACATATGTAAGATTCTAAATTCAATACTATCTTTATTCTTGGTTAAAATTAATTTGTTTATATAATGTTTATCATCTATATTTCAAAAGCGTATCAAAGAAGAAAAGGAATGACAACAAACTCAGCCTGATTCTCAACTGACGCCCGAAGATATATTTTCGATATGGACACAAGCAGTCAATGGAGTAAATAAAGGTATATAATTTTTTAGTAATATTTATTTTAATATAATTTTGACAAGTTGTATGTTTCTTCTCTTGCTCATTTAACTATATTTTTTAAATTTCTCACGGAGAGAAATAAAGATAGAGTCTACGGACTTGGAGTGCATTCGTCGTCTAGTCGTCCAACCGCATTATTTAGTGGTGCTTCTGCTTCACCCAATGAAATTGAGACTATGCGGATGCAAATCAATGAATTGTCGCAATAATGGAACAATGCTCAAGAAACAATAAGTATGATGCAGACATTTATGGAAACCAACGTACAATGGAAGAATCTAACAATGAGGAGACTAAAACCAATGAAGATCGGTAGTAATTTGGAATGTATAGTAAGATATTTAGACTTGATTGGTTGTCGCAAAATTTTGTTCCTTTTAGACTTGGTTGCATGTCATTTTGGTTAAAAGCTTTAAATTTTGATGTAGTTTAATAGTATTTACACTTGTTAAATATTTTTGTTATGTTTAAAATAGTATGGTACTTGATGTTTTTGGTTTCATTGATTTAGAATTTATGATATTGGCTGTTGTTTATTGGTTGTTTGATTTGGCAGGAGGTATGGCTTAAAATACAGCAACAGAATTCTGCTGTATTTTACCTAAATTTCGCGAATGATTTCCAACAACTTTGGTCGAAAACTGGACCTGGAAATTTCCAGTTTTGCGATGGAAGTGGTTGGAATATTTAATTAATTTAATTATTAATTTTTTAAGTTCCGACGGATTTGGTCCCAAAATTTAAATAAAATAACAAACAATTATTTAAAGTACCGACCAAATCGGTATGGAGCATTAATTATTAAATTAATTTTTGTTATTAATTGTGCAATAGAATCGACCGCGAAAGTACCGACCAAAACAATTGCAAACTTCAATTTTATTCGGTCAACTGCATAATTTTCTATTGCAACCAAAATGGTCAGACATTTTCGACCGATTCAGTCACAAATATTTTACAACCATCATTTTTTTGGCCACTTAAAATCCATTGAAAATAACAGATTTTCGACGGATTTAGTGGTCGAAAATTTGACATTTTCTATTAGTGATCGTGAGTACCTGCTGAAAAATAACTACAGGCCAAATATTTTTCCTACTCATGTCACGAGCCGTGTGGACGAGCCTCCCAATTTTTCTTTTCCGAGTTGGGATTGGTTTATGCGGCCCCATAAAAATCCTATATCATATATATACCTTTTAAAATATATTTTGAAGGGAGATATACTACTTTGGAGGCAAGAAACACACAAGGACCGCCAATGGAATTCGGCGAAGAGTTTCCCATTTCTTCCATTATTTCTTGTTTGGTTTATGAATTCTAGTGTTATGTTTTTGAGTGAAATTATGAGTAGCTATACTTCTCATCTAGAATTTTGATAAAGTCACTTATTGGGTGAATTATTGACATCATTTATCTATAATTCAGCCGTTTTTATAATCTTCTTGTTCAACTGTAATTTGCTTGTAGTTAAAGGTCCTTCGATTAATTGCATCGGTATATCTTTGATCGCTTTAGAGAGACATATTATTAGATTATTGTTGAACAACATCATGTCTACATAGTTAAAAGTTAATTTTTTAGATTTAAAGATGGGATTCGAGATAATGAAGCTTTGACACGATTTGTGTGCGTCATCAAAGTTAGCCAAAAATTAGTTGGAGAAAGTAATCTAAAAAATTATTGCTTTTGATCCAGAGATAATTGTGTTAACGAGCGAACTCACGATCAGTGGAGAATAACTCGGTGAGATTATAGCGAACATGTTAGGCATACAAACTGATAATTAATTGGAGAAATCATTATCCTAAGTTTTTTACTCTTGGATACAAGTTATTTCTCTTTAGATGATACTTTTTACTGCTTTTTAATATTTATAGTTAATTAATTTTAAACAAAAATCTTAATATTTATAACTTGAAAAGTATTTGGATTTGCTTTCTTAGTGATATTGCATAGTTATAGCTGAGCGTTAGTTCTCTATGGGATTCGACTCCAGACATTTTAGCCGGATATATTTGCAGGAACTGTTTATCCTTTTTGGAACTAGAGCTGGGTGTAATCAAAATTTGGTGCTATTTCTGGGAACTAACGGTTTAGTTCGTGGCTCAATCTTATGTGTGAAGTGTCTGTGATATGTGTGATGGTAAAAATGTTTATTTATATGATTGTGCTTATATTTTTTATTTTCACTAAATCTCTTATACGATGATTCTACTTTTTCTCTTAAAGTTAATAGGAACAATAAAGTGGAGGATGCTCGCATGAACAAGATCATAGATATGTTAAAATGCCTTGTGAAGGAAGATGATGAGAAACAAGTATGGATACAAATGCAAGAGGCATTTATTCACAATCTGTAGGCTCAATTGAATCAACTGGTCGAAGCTTTTATTGCTCAACAAATCAAGAGTTGACATTCCAAGGGAGGAATTAAGAGTTGAATGCCAATCATAAAAGCAAATGGTGTTAAGCTGATGTCGATGCTGAAGAAGTGATATTAGAGTCAACCAAAGACATATTGCAAATGCAATTTTAGCCAATTCTAGTTTTTGTCAAGAAGAAATATTCATAATAAGTTGAATTTTTAGTTTGAGCGCATTGATCCTCATTCCAAATATTTTTCAGCTATATTCCAAAGGAGATACCATAATTGATTGTTACGAGCCTATGCAACAATCAAAGGATGAGATAGATGAGCAATGCATTCTGAAATTTTAAGGTCATTTAGGCAAGATGATACTCCTCGGTTGAAAGTTAAAAAGTACATAAAGAACTATATAATTTTAAGTTGTATGAAGAAGGGTAAAACTATGCCCCCATGCATTTTCCTGATTTATCATACATGTTTTCTTTTTATTATTTTGGCAAAACATAAAATCTTTTGCATATTGTTGGAACGATGAAATTAACTAAATATAACAAGTGCAACAATTAAATACCAGTAAGTATGCCATAGCACAATTGCATAAATATTTGTTACTAATTATAAAATATTATTTAAAGTTATTGAGAGAAGTGATAAAATTATCATTTATAACTCGTGTGACAATGATATATCACTATATGTTGCTTGTACAAGCCACCAACCCAAAGGAAATAATTATTACTAAAAAATGGACATAATTATTAGATTCCCAATATTGTCAAAGTGATTCATGTCAGGTATCATATTAATAGCTAAAAAGATGGTGAAATAAAATATAAAATGCAAGAATATACTTTCTTAATAGTATAAAACATTTTGGTTAAATTGTGTGAGTTTAACCGAAAGCAAACAATATCACATCATGTTTTAATTGAAAGCGAACAATATCTTTGGATGAAAGCTGTGGCTTCCACTATATAATCCCCTGTCAATAGCCTTCAGTATCAATAACCAAAACTTGAACTTATATTAGGAAGCCATATTCCCATAATGGGTTTTAACGTATCCTCCATTAAAACATCTTCAGATGGAATATGGCAAGGAGAAAATCCTTTGCACTATGCTTTCCCATTGTTAATCATTCAAACCACCATAGTTGTCTTCCTCAGTCGCTGCCTTGCTTTCCTCCTCAAGCCCCTCCGGCAACCCAAAGTCGTCGCTGAGATCCTTGTAAGTTCCTCCACCACCTTACCCTTTGCCGGCATTTCAAGAAATAATATTTCGTTTAACTTCTGTGCACTGACAATATATATTTCTATATCTTGTATGGAGGTATAGAATTTAAGAAAGAAAGAAACACTTTCATGCATATGGCAAAAGTACCTTTAAGACTTATGGTCTTAATTCTTAAGCATGTTATACTATCATCTATATGGCTATAAGACATGTTATTAACGTTAAAATGAAAAGTTTTAAAGTTCAAGAGTTTTCAAATATAAAAAGCGTGTCATACTTTTCGGAACAGACTATTAGGTGGAAAAGAGTGTTCACGTAACAAGAAAGATATGGATCGGAGTATATTTTTTTTATCACCATCAAATTAAGAAGACCTACAACAAATGATAACTTTTGTCATAGCGAGTTTGATAGGATAAATTAAAAAATAAAGAATGACTTGTTATAGCTTCAAGGTTAAATATTTTTGTACTGTCATTATATATAGCTTAAAATCCCATGAATAAAGCAAAACTAGCATAATTCTTTCACTATCCCAGTAGGGTGGAGCTAGATGGGCGGAAGGGTTTTTAGCCAAATTCCCTTTGCTCCAAAATTACATTGTGTATATAAAAGGTCAAATTGTTTTCATGTGCATATATTAGATGTTAAATCCCTTAACTTCTTTATATGTTTCCTTTTTTTACTAATTGAAACTCCTAGATAAAAATTCTGCGTCCGCCACTGGGTTTTAGTTTTAGATATGGTGCACACTTTTTCATAACTGCAATATTCTTGGTTGAGACTTGGCGCATAAGCACTAAATTCCACAAGATAACGTTTCAATTTCTGTAATTTCAGGCTGGGATAATGCTTGGACCATCAGCTTTTGGTAGGAACGAAGTGTTCACGCGCTGGATTTTTCCAACATGGAGCACTCCGATTCTTGAATCTGTAGCAAGCATAGGGCTCTTATTCTTCTTGTTCCTCGTTGGCCTAGAATTGGACTTGAAAACCATACGCCAAAGTGGAAAAAGAGCTGCTGGAATAGCTTTTGCAGGAATTTCTCTGCCCTTTGTTTTTGGCATTGGAGTTGCTTTTCTTCTAAGAAAAGTAATCAAAGGGGTTGATAGAGTTGGATATGGAGAATTTTTCATATTTATCGGAGTTTCACTTTCAATCACCGCCTTCCCCGTTCTTGCTCGAATTCTTGCAGAACTAAGGTAAGGTTATATATGTTGAATTGTGTCATCATCCCACATAAAAGATTATGTTACGTCCCTCACGCAGTGGGGGAGACGGAAATTTATACCAAGGGATTCAAAAACATGTATATCAAATTATCGGAATTTAAACTTGTGACCTCAAACAACTTTTTGGACCCTTTTACCCCTGCATGCATTGCAGAATATTCCCTTACATTACTAGAAATTCAGGAAATCGTTCAAAAAACCCGATCAAAGTTGGCCGTTAATGGCTAATAACCGTTTAAAACGCGACCATTAACGTGTGGTCGGTATTTTGAAGGTCGGAAGGACATACCGACAAAAGTTGGTACTTTGGTCGGTAAATTAATTTAAAAAAAAAAAAAAAGTTGTCGAAAAAACCGACCAAAGTTGGTCGGTATTTTAGTTATGTAATTAAAAAAAATGCACCATCCCAGAATCGAACCGGGATCTGTATGTGGCAGAATACTAGTTATTCTACCACTAAACCATTGGTGCATTTTGTTTTAAGATTGTCCTTTATTTCATTTATACTCTTTAATTGTATTTTCGCACGTAAATAACCGGTCAAAGTTGGTCGGTTCTATTAAAACATAAAATTACCGACCGAATTCGGTCGGTTTCTTAAAATGACCGGCCGAATTAACCGACCGATTTCGCTCGATTTTTTTAATTTATTTTAAATGAAAAACCGACCAAAGTTGGTCGGTTTCTTGAAAAATAAATTTCGCGGGACTCAAAAATAGTTTTTTCGCATTTTTGCGCCAAAGAAAACCAACCAAAGTTGGTCGGTTTCATAAAAAAAATTAAAAAATAAAATATTTTGAAAAACCGACCTGCTTTGATCGATTTTTTGGTTAGTTTTTTTATCGATCAAAATTGATCGGTCGACCGTGGTCGGTTTTTGCCGAATTTATAGTAGTGCTATAAGAGGGGATGAACTGCATTATAGATCATGTTATAAAAATTAGTTAGGAGACTCCTTAGCGGAAGCAAATCGTTGAGAATCCTCACGTAGCGTGGACTCCCTGTTTCCACAGCTTAATTATCCCTTGATTAACCCATAATGGTATTTATATAGACTGCACTTAGGGTTAGGGTTAGACATCCTAATCGGCTGGCTAATTAACTAGCACCCTTTATGAGTGTACTAGGCTTAAAAGCTATTTTATCCAACAACCAATAAAAATATTTGGGAGAAATTCAAAAATAGCCAGATTTACAAATGATCATTCAAAAATAGCCACAGTTTCAAAAGTAATCGAAATTTAGCCACTTTTCATGTAAAGATAAATCTGAACGAAAACACTGTTCAAAATCCGGAAAATACTCCAGCATAATATAATGGAATTCCAGTATAATATACTGGAACTCCAGTATATTATACCGGTCCAGCATAATATGCTGGAAGTTCATACAAAGGTGCTCGAATCTCCAGTATATTATGCTGGAATTTTTCGCGTGTTGGAGTTCCAGCATAATATGCTGGAAGTTCATACAAAGGTGCTCGAATCTCCAGTATATTATGCTGGAATTTTTCGCGTGTTGGAGTTCCAGCATAATATGCTGGAAGTTCATACACAGATGCACCGAACTCCAGTATATTATGCTGGACATGTTTCTATTGCAGCAAAATAGTGGCTATTTTTCAATAACTTTGCAAATGCTGACTGATTTTGAATGACCAGTCCGAAAACTGGCTAGCCCGTGCTATTTTTACAAAATATTTTGAGAAATTTTCATAAACCATTATTGTTTAGAGCCTAGTAACTATAGTTTGTCTAGTTACCATTCGTAGCTACTATTTAATTGTTACTAACTTGTATCATTTGTATTCAAACGCGCAACGAATACATCATGCATCAACTGTATTCGTTCGCGCAACGAATACAACGTGTATCAACTGTATTTGTTTGCGCAATTGTATTCATTCGTGCAACGAATACAATATATATCAATTGTAACCTAGGTGAAATACAATGGTATATACAAAGAACACAACATGTATCGACTGTACTTGTTCGCGCAACTAATACAACTAAGGTGAAATATAGAAATACAGAAAAATAAAATATTCTTGTTGAGATTCAAACTCAAGACCTCCACTAACTAAGTGGGCACTCTAACCAACTAAGCTACGAGAACTTGTTGCTCTCTTGTTTCAATTCAAAACAATTAATCTCTTGTTTCATAAATTTACTATAAAATTCAAATGTAGCTACGAAGGGTAAATTTTCTAAAAGTATAGCTACAAATGATAAATACAGTGTAGATATTTGATGTGTTGCATAATTTTGCGCGGTTTAATTTTCTGACAAAGGGGATTTGTTTAAACCCCTGACCTTCACGTAGCTCCACCCCTGCTTCACATATGTGATACTATGTTAAATTGTGTGAACATCATCTCATCTGAAATCTTAAACTGTTACGGAATAGTGCACGGCACGGCACGACATTAATTATTTTAATTATATTATGTCTTAACAGGTTACTTACTACACAAGTAGGTGAAATAGCCATGGCTGCAGCTGCATTCAATGATGTTGCAGCATGGATCTTACTTGCTCTTGCAGTTGCTCTAGCTGGAGGAGGAAAAGCACATCATAGTCCTATAATCTCCCTCTGGGTTCTTTTATCTGGAATTGGATTTGTGGTTTTTATGTTCACAATTGTTAGGCCAATAATGATTTGGATGGCTAGAAAAGCATCAAGTGGACACCATATTGTGGAGGAAACTTACATATGTTTAACCCTAGCTGGAGTAATGTTGTTTGGTTTTATGACTGATCTTATAGGTATACATGCAATATTTGGAGCATTTATATTTGGATTAACTATTCCAAAAAGTGGAGATTTTGGAGGAAGGTTAATATTGAGAATTGAAGATTTTGTTTCTGGATTATTATTGCCACTTTATTTTGCTTCAAGTGGAATAAAAACTGATATAACCAAAATTCATAGTCTTGGATCTTGGGGACTTGTTGTGCTTGTTGTGTCCACAGCTTGCGCTGGGAAGGTTTTGGGAACATTTTTTGTGGGCATTTTGTATAATATACCAACGAGGGAAGCCTTAACACTTGGAATTTTGATGAATACAAAAGGATTGGTGGAGCTCATAGTTCTCAATATTGGCAAAGAGAAAAAGGTAAGTTCAATAAATATATGCATTTTGTCAAGCATGCATTTCTTATTACTTCTTTTTTCTTTCTGCTAAGTGCTCTAAAAGAAACTTAGGGTTCTTTTGGTAGAAAAGTTTACTTCAACATGGTGTTTTAGTAATGTTGAGATTAATTATGTTGAAATTATTTCTTATCCATTGTTAGATTTGGAATATTAAAAACAAAATACATTGCGTAATTTTCTTTTAAAGTTATTTGTTTACGAAAATCCTGAAAAGGGGAAGCGCTTCCTTTTCAGGATTTTTTTTAATCTCATAGCTTAATTAAATTCAAGATCGATATCTCTCTGTCGTTTTATTTTACCTTTTTGTCGCTCTGACCCCTGTAATTAAACATAAGATATACGTGCAATTTCGAGATTGATAACCAACAATTAGTCATTTGCCAAAAGATTCACTACTTAATATTTTTGACATCTATGTGACGATCAATTTTTTATGAACTAATTTCTTTCTTTGGCTGTCTTCATTAGGTTTTGGACGATGAGACGTTTGCAATACTGGTGGTTATGGCACTCTTTACAACCTTCATCACAACTCCTGCAGTAATGGCTATTCATAAACCATCAATACACGAACTTCAACTAGAAAAAACACCAAAAACCAAAGAAAACAATCTCAGAATTCTAGCATGTATTCGTGGCCCTAGAGATGCACGTTCACTCATAACCCTCATTGAATCACTAAGATCTAACAAAAGTAATAATTCTTCAATTACCAAACTTTACGTGATGCAGCTCGTCGAATTCAGCGATCGACTCTCCTCGATCCTGATGGTTCAACGTGCCCGAAAGAATGGTTTTCCGTTCATCGGTCGGGTACTCCGGCGAGACGACACGACCGATCAAGTGACCACGGCGTTCGAGGCGTATAGTCAATTAGGTCGGGTCAAGGTCCGACCTACAATGGCTATATCAGCTTTGCCAAATTTGCACGAGGATATTGTTCACGTTGCGAAGAAGAAACGAGCTGAAATTATTATTTTGCCATTTCATAAATATTGGCAAATGGAGGGGGGAGAAGAAATGGAGATTCATGAAGGTATGCTTGTCAAAAATGGGTATACATTTGGGCAGATTAAAATGGTTTAAATTAATAAGTGAGTTTGTTCATAACCGGTCAAAGTTTGCATGGGTCTAAATAGAAATTAAAGTTCAATTTGAACAAAACCAAACGTCACAACTCAATTTTTCCAACTCAAAGTAACTATTTTTATTTATATGATTGTTCTTTCGAATTACCTAAATTAAAATCAGCTAGTAATAACTTTTTCCTTTACTTATCATGGTTTTATCAAACAAATCGAACCTACAAGTAAAAGTTATTTTAGTTTTTGGATAAGTTCTTGCTAGATCAATTTGAAAGGAACTTTGGGCAACGGTAAAATTATTTTCGTGTTACCTGAATTCATATTTTTATGGCCTAACTTTGACACCCCTACGTTCAGGGCACATATGGAGAACGACAATTATATTTTCATTATGATCTCACATAACGACAATTACTTAAATACGTTCATATGCAGGGCACGGATGGAGAACGGTGAATGAGAGGGTGACGAGACAAGCGCCGTGCGCAGTGGCGGTACTGGTTGATCGTGGACTAGAAGTGAATGGGATGAATTCCATGAGAGTCTGCATTGTGTTCTTTGGTGGAGCTGATTGTCGAAAGACTATAGAATTTGGTAGCAGAATGGTTGAACATCCGGCTGTTAGGGTTACCTTAGTAAGATTTGCCCAACATTTTGGGAGTAATTTTGATGAAGTTGATGAAAGGTAAAATCCTTTATGCATTTCTAGTATAATCTAACGGTTTAATGCATGCATGCATTTGTTTTTTGAGTTTAAATTTTATGTACTGACAGCATAAAAAATATTTATATAGTTTCAGTTATATAGTAAGTGTAATTTGGGTAATTAACGTGGCCAAAATCATAAACAACGTTAAATTAAACTTTTGTTTGAAAAATCTGGTCCAATGTCATGGTATAACTTAAATTCTTGTCTATTATGTAGTACAGTATGTATTATCGTATGAGTTTAATTGATATATACATATATAATTAAGAGTATAAATATTCTTTACTCATTAGTAAACTTTAACATGCATGTTATATTGTAGCAATAATATTATTTTTCACGATACTAATCTCATAGCTTTTATCATAATAACTACTTAGAATTTAACTTGACACCAGATCAAATAAATATGAGTTTTGACAAATCAAAATAACTAATTATAAACATCAAACTGGCTAGGCATCTTTGGTTATCTTACTATTTCTGCTATCAATACTTCTCCTTAGGTCTACCGGACTCTCTATCTCACATAGGGTAGAGGTAACGTTTGCGTCCATACTCAACCCTCTCTCTGACCCCACTTATAGAATCACGTTAGGTATGTTGTTGTTGTTGGACTAAATCATTTTTCCAAACAGGAGTTTGGACGATACAACAATTGCAGATTTCAAGATAAGGTGGGATAAACAAATTGTATATGTTGAGAAAGAAGCAAGTGATGAATTGGTGGAACAAGTATTGGCAATAGGGAAAAGTGGGGAATTTGAACTGATAATAGTAGGAAAAGGCATGTTCCCACAAGGCATAATGGAAAAACTGTTTGAGAATCCATTAACTGATCAGCATTCAGAATTGGGGCCAATGGCTAATCTATTGGCTTCTTCTGGCAAAGAGATAAAAAGCTCTGTCCTAATGATTCAACAACAAGCTTTTGGCTGTGAAAATAATAAGGATATGAACTCAAAAGTGGCTAGCCAATGTTAAAATGGTTAAAAAAAATATGGTAAAAGTTTACTTGTACCAGGTGTTTACCTATTTATAAGATTGTGTGACTCAATTGGTAATTAGAAGGGATTATCAAATGTTAGTATTTAACGGTTGAATTGAAGAAAATCCTCTTCAAATAATTGTTTTACATTTATGTTTTTTGTTGTCTCCATGTGTAGAATGAATAAATGAATTATCTCAATCTTTGTTGAAATTCTTGATTTTTGACAAGGGAAAAGGGTTAAATTGCACTTTTGTTGATTTTAAAAGTATTATCCTCTGTTATACGTTTCGCCTGAAAATACCTTTGATGTTATACAAGTGGCTCAAATATACCCCTTTTCTGTTAGAAAGATCTAATGTGAACGTCCAATCTTACGTGACACTGATATTTTATTGAGGTGGATACCACGTGACATGCACCTCAGCCCCGGCCCATTTTACCCTCCTTCCCTCCACTTCTTCTACCACCGAGGAAATTAAAAGAAGAACACGTAAAGAAGCCAACCAAATACAGTTTTACAATTTAAAATGCAACAAATATATTATTACAACTGTACTCAGCAAGTTTTTAAATTTCGAAATATTTTTGTAATAGCATCATTAAAAACAATATTAAATATAACTTTTTTTATAAGGTACCAGGCAACCTCTTAAAAATTCATCATTCATTCAATTCTTGAGAAGAATGCAATGGTAATTGTTAGCATTTCTTCGCAATTAGTTTGATTATGAGGAGTCATGAAACTTGAGTTTGGTACTTTGATAAGATACTTCACTGAATTTTGAGCTAGATAGATGCATACAATTAAGGGGAAGCAAAGCAAAAGTTCTCAAATTAAATAATTAATCTGCTGGACAAAATCCAAATGACGACAGAAATTAAACATCCTCTAAATCTCTAAAGAATATTACACGAAATGAACTCAAGGCATTGACAAATACATGAAATATACCCATATATACAAAAAGAAAACCACAAATACTTCAAAATATTGAAATTAAACTGCTAAAACAAGGAAACGGAGGTTAATAGAATCTCAGAAATCAAACCAGTTCAATCATAGATTACAAAATAAATAAAAAATAAAAATAAAAAATCTGAAAGAAGTAGAGAGATAAGGGAAATGCCTTGGCCCTTTGCCCGTTATGACTTTATGAAAATTAGGGCTTTAATCCTGATTCGAGGGCCAACTGGCGACCTCCAAAGGTTTTGAACCCTCTTAAAAAGCGACATACAGTATTGAGATATGGAGTAGAAAGGTAGTGCATGTAATATAGACAACATACAATCACAAATTTTAATCAAACATAAAATTGATACTTATCTCTTGAAGTGTGACCGCGATCGCGAAAAGAGCTTTCAAGCAAGAGAGAAATCGTCCACGAGCCCGTCCTCCAGTTCCACAGTCTTCTGTTGTGTGACCTCAATAATGCCTGAAATAGCGAAATTCGTGGGGGCGAATTTCTCCTAGGAAAACCATGTAGTAAAAACCTTGGCCTCCTTATGGAATAAGACCTCTTTATATAGCCACAGGTTTTAGGGTTTAAAACTTTTTCCGAAACCTGTTGGGTATTAACGAGGCTTCCTATTATGGACTTAATTCGAAATATCCAAATTAATACTACCATAAAAAATTACGAATTATTCCACTAAAATTTCATAACTGCACTCCTCAGTTCAATTTCGAAACTCTTCTATTAAACCTTAGTTAACTCCCATGTTAAGATTCGGATACTAATCAAATAAATTAATTACTGACAATTTAATTCATTGATTATTTCTTTTAGGTTTTCGCTTAACTTATTTCATGTGACGTATAAAAAAATCCATCTGCAGGGTTTACACATGAAAACTTATAAGCTTTCATAAAGGTGTATCATCAATCTCTAGACCGAGACAATGTATAAAATACTTATCTCGAACTATTACTTTGCCAATTTATATCATCATTGTCCAATTTACTAGACATATTGACCCGCGAAAGGATCTCGCCTTTTAATAAATCAAAATAATAATAATATATACGGCTAATAATAAGTTTATCAAGATTAAGAGTATAAGTACATTTAATAGCTAGAAAATTTATTTTATTAAGTCAGTATAAAATACTTATCTCTACTTGGTCCGTTCAATACATACAAACTATACTAGCACCAGAAGTTGGAATTAAACCATTCACATAATCAAGATAAATTATATTTAATCTTGTGCTACAATCATTCCTGATGGTTTATCCAATCCCATCATTAGATTGTGAACATGATTTTTATACTTATAAGAACCAATGATTTGATCTTCCGTGTATAAACTAAACTCTATACACTAAATTATCTACTATATAAGAAAAGGACAAAGACGAACATATGATCTATTTAAAACTTTATTAAAATTAAATAAATAATTATTCTATAATAAATATTATATTAAAACCAAAATTCATGGTCAATAGAATATATCCCAAAGCTCATGCTAACTTATATCTAAAAGTATAGAACTTGTACACGCTGACTTATTGACAGTAGGATGGCAAGCGTGGGGTTGTGGGGCAAACTCGCATAAACCCGTGAAAATTTTAACCCGCCTCGCATAGCATTTTCACCCGCGTTTACCCGTCCCGCCCGCATCGCATAAGTTTTTTTTTCATTTTGTTTGCTTATTTCTTTTTTATATTTTGGCTGAAATTTTCAGTTTAATCAACCAAAAAATTGAAAGTTTTTTTGTTGCTTATGTACTGAATTACCCCTTATGTATTAATTTAGTATTCATTGTAAAATAGTATTTACATTCCTATAATACTATTTCTAATACTCCTTAATGACTTGTCTATAACCCAATAGTAAAACTAATTTGTTTGAATCAGCTGAATTGTTCCGACTCTAAAGAAAGTTCAACAGGAAAGTTAAAAAAAGGTCTGCTTTGATCAAAAAAATATTAAGCACGGAGTATTATATTTTTCTTTCCAAAACAAAAGTCTATAAAGGACCATAACTTGAAGTTATAATCGAACTTAAGAATAATAAGAGGAAAACTTACCTAAACCCGCAACCCGCCTCGCATCAATTTTTACGAAAAGGTATTTAAACCCGCCCTGCATAGCCTTAAACCCATCCCGCCCCATTTGCCATCCCTAATTGACAGTATATAAAGAAGTTTATACTCTCAAATGTACTTTAACATATTATGGGGGAATATATGTATTATTGAGTCAAGGCACTTTTAACTTAACTCCAGAGAATGGGATAGACGGCTAGGTGGATGCACAAAAGCCCAACTGCCTAAGGATATCAAAACCTGTAACATACAATTCACGAGCCATTTATCCAAGATCTTGCATGTCCATATGCAATACAGAGAAATGAGACATAATTACGCAAATATCTCCAATATATGGGACAGACAGGAATATAAAGTAAAAATGCAAAAATGGTCTTTACAAATACAAATGCAAACCTAAATGTTTTTAGCTCCGAATAATGGTTCTCAACAACAGTCTAATTCTGTTTGCTTTTGCTCTTTCTTCTTTTACAGGGGAGCAATTAACTCAACCTGCAGGCAATGGTACAAATATCAACTACAATGTTCAGACGCACAAATCCTTTCCAACACGACACATGGAGAAGATCGAATCTGGAAGGGTAAAAAATTACTAAGTTATAACATGCACCGCTGTCAGAGGAAACCTCCATCAGTCCATTTGGAATCTGATTTTCCAGCATGAACGGCATGTTTAGTACCAGATGCACTCTGGTAGTGATTATCAAATCCATCATCCTGACCATCATCCCATCCAGTCCAGTCATCATTCTTGCTGGATGCTGCCCCCTTTGTAGAATTTACTTTGCTTTTGTCTTCATTGTCCCAATCATCCCACGACCCAGAGCTGACAGAATTAACATTCCTCCCAGAGGATTGGGCTCCTCCAGAAGTATTCCATCCTTTAGAATCCTGATTAAAATCCTGATAATAGCCGTTCTTTTCATTTTCACTTCGTTGCCAGCTATCATTCTTCCAGGTTGGACTGTCCTTGGTATATTCCTCAACCTTCTGTGAAGCTATAGCCAAGACTCCTTTCATGAGACCCCAACCCTTTTGTCCAATCTCAGTTGTTTTTGCCGTGACAACATTGACTGTTTCATTAACCTTGGTATCATATCCACCTTCTTTCACCTGTAAAAATTGGATTGCACATGCATCTCAACTATCATTTTACTCCACTGCTTCTTTGTCCAAACACTAGACATAGCAGAAATGACATGTAGAATACACAACTGATAAAAAATTTAAAAAAAGAAAAATAAATAAAACTGAAGAGCAGGCTTTTTAAACAAGCACCTAAACAACTTCAGATAGAGATAACTCCAGCTCAAATGAAGATAGCCAATTGATTCATTCAATGGCAACTCTCATGCCCACCGAATACAGGGCTAAACTATAGATTCCAAGTAATAGAAAAGGGACCTAAATACCAAACACTATCTGGGGCAGCAAAGAAGTTAACTCCAGTTCAATTAAAAAATAGCGAATGGAATTATATCCAATGGTGAAAATAATGCCATACAAGTGTACTCCACACCCCCACCCCCCACCCACCCCCTTTTTTTTTTTT
>ML427390.1:54836-134828 GCA_005239525.1 Nicotiana knightiana
CCCCCCCACCCCCCCCCTTTTTTTTTTTTTGAGAATGGCTAGTGTACCCTTTTTTTTATAAATGCAAGTACCATTTTCCTTGACAATTCTTGGAAACTAAGCATAAGGTAAAGGAAACATTATAAATTTAAAGGGTCCAAACTGATCCCAAAAGGAAACAGATGTTGAATATTTTTATAAACACCAACCGCCACAGCTTATAGTCTTTTTGTTTTGCGACTCACCAGCCTTGAACTCTTGACCTAGTCTTGTAGAGAAAACTCCCTCAGCCACTATGACAAAGAGTGACGGTCGCCCCGGCTTATAGTCTATTGCCATCGACAGGTGTCTCCTACACAATAGGTGTGGGTCCGATTCCTATTTACCCTATACCCCAGTATAATAATAGAATTCTTTTTATATAAAAATATTTCATATAAAATGCCAAGATAGTGCCAAGATAGTCATTTCCGTTCTTTACTTCCCTTAAGCTCTGTTCAGACTTCAGATGATATAGGAAACGTGTCATCTCAAAACTGAGCTTTGCATGAAATTAGCAGAAGACAACATGAATCTCTGGTGGGACAAGCTTGTTCTTTAAAGTTTAACCCTAGAACTAAATAAACAGACAAAAAGATTTACACAGTTTCTGAACTGAATAATTTCACTGCAAGATGACACCTGGTTCAGCAACCTTTATGGAGATGAAAATTGGTTGTTTGAAGGAAAATCCTAGCGCATATTCACTAACAAAGACCAGCTAAATGTGCACTAACTTATGACTCACTAAGTGAACCAGCACACGAAGAGCAACAGTGCAACACAAATAAGTGGAGTTGGACGATTAGCTGAATTTTGTTATTAACTCATTGACAGAATTGTGGAAGACGAACAAAGAGGTTCTGAAGCAATTGCAAAAGGCACTAAAGCATTATTTAACGGCTCCAAGTTGCATTTAGACATACTAATTAAGTAAGTCATAGTTTCACTTATTTGAACTTCAAAAAGCATAATTGTTTCAAAACTCGGATAAAGGAGGCAGATTGTGGTAAGTACATGTTCAGTAATAAAGTTGTCTAGCTACGGACTTTAAATAGTGCTGATTGAATACATACAATTCATATAGAAAACCCAACTACTTTAGGATTGAGTCATAGTTGATTGAGAAATCGAATTAAGCAATTAACAATTTTGTAGCAACCAAGATACTTTCACCATAGGCATGTTCAAATAATAGTCTGTTTGACCAAGATTCTAAAGTCAGCTTATTTTGAAAAGTGTTTTTCTCAAAAGTGCTTTTAAAAAAAATACTATTGGTGAGAAGCAGTTTTTGGTTGGTTACTTAATTCGAAAAGCACTTTTAAGTAGCAATTAATGTTTGACCAAGCTTTTAAAAAGTACTTCTAAGTGTATTTTTCTCAAAAGTACTTTTCAAAAAAGTGCTTTTGGGAGAAGCTGTTTTTTCTGCTTCTCAAAAATCACTTCTGCTTTTACTCAAGAACACTTTTTTCCTTCTAAAAGTTTGGCCAAACACCTTAACTTTATTATAAAAAAAACGCTTTTGACAAAAAAAAAAAACACTTTGGCTCAAAAGAGGCTTGGCCAAACAAGCTATAAATTTGCTCAGCATCAACTTAGTCGATCTAGAGTTATATTATTTAATCTTGTCCTGATATACAGATATAGTTCCAGTTCTAACATAGAGGTTATATAAATATTTATACCTTCCTAGCAATATATAGACACATATATACATATATACACATATATATACATACACACACACACACACACACACACACACACATATATATATATACACACACACACACCTAGAAGTAATCCTTTTTCCCTACACTCCAGAAAGAGCAAATCATTAAAACTATCAATGAAGGAGATTTTTAAAAATAAATTTTTTTTATGTATGCAGGTTTCTCAACCCAAATACAAAATTTACAATGGAAGTAAGCATGTACCATCTTCAAAAAGGTCTAAAGGTTGCTAGATGAGAAATAATTTTAAATCTTATTTCTCTTTTTTCCTTTTTGGGTCAATGATAACAATCTTCTAGGTAATCCTTGAAGGAAGTGAAAGCCCCCGCATATAATAGCTATAGTATCTTGGCTTAGCAGCAGAGGATTACCTTATTTGAGGATTTTTTTTTTCTGAGTTGAAGCTTTAGTTGCTCATTTGGTTTATTCTGTAACAGTAACCTCAAAGGGTTATTCTTAGGGAACTCAACATTGGATTCAAAGAGCTCTCTGGTGGGGTACTTCTCTTTTTATACATTTTTCTTTTTGATAACCAAAGAAACACTTGAGGGCCAGTGGCGCACAGTACGAAACACGATGCATCATGGGCCTGCCACTCTACCCTTTTGGCTAAAGTACCATCCTTTTGTCCATGACAGGGTTCAAACTCGTGACGTGCATCATAACCCACACATCACGCATTGCAGTCTTGCGACTAGACCAATGCCCCAGTGGTCTTCTCTTCTCGTTAATTGTACTCTTTCAGTTCCATTTTATTTATCACTCGTCAAGATTCAGATTGAAACACCTCAAAGTATGCCATGGAGATTCTCACATATACTGTTTTGGACTCCTGTTCACGTCCCTCAAACATCCCATATTTTTTATAACATCAGTTTCTGGGCCAACTTGTGTGCAACATAACTATTCCACTTGGTACCTGTTAACTCCTGCCCAACACAAGTACTTGGTAAATCTTCCCATCTAAGCTTTGGTGGATGAGAAGCAATCACCTAGTGGGTTTTGTCTAAGCTGGGATTTGAACCCTAGTCTCCTCGGTTTGCATTCGCTTCATTGACCACTAAGTCATACCCTTGGGTGCCATATTACAATCATTACCCATCATCATTTTTTTAGTAATGAAATTATTACCCATCTTTCTCCATTGCTTTACCCATTTATTAAACTTTAATGTCCACAGAATTTCTAAACGTGTGGCCACAAATCAGATAACACTTGCAACAATCCACTAGAAGAAATCACACAGCATTTGCAACAATCCACTAAAGACTAGTGAATCCTCCCTTGTCCTACATCAGAAACCTTTGTAAATCAAATGACTATCACTTAAAGCAAGATACCACCTTAATAACAATGAATAACATACCCTTCCCCATTCCTTCGCAAGTCCCCAAACCTACTCAAAGTTACAGAAATGCGAGATTATACATGACTGACATACTTAACTCTTACATCACCCGTTATTCACATATCTGATATTGTCCTAATCCTGTCAAAATCAGAGAATTGTGTCACTCTACCAACTAGTTTGCAACTTTTTCTACTTCTGCATCTTTTTCCTTCAGTGTATAGCAGAACTTCTAAGAGAATATGAGTTACAATTCTAAAATACAAAAGTTGTTCTAGGGTGACTTCCTCCTCGCCGTATCCTCTATTTTGGCTACTTGGCCTCTCTCTCATATTTGATCAATTCTAACCTTGTATATCATACGCGTTCTACAACATGCTTATCAAATTAAAAAAACATACACATTCTACAATACTCATCTTACACATATTGTGGATATGTTAGTTCTACACGTCCAACATTCACTTCCTTAGAATATTACCTCAACAAGTATAGCATAATATCAAACTTGATCCAACCAACTAAATGAACTAACCTCAAATACTAGAAGTGCTTAAAGGGATCAAACGGATGTCCAAAAGACAACGAAAATATTATTGAACACATTACAAAGCTCAGCGAGTATTATTGAAGGCACCATTCTTTCCAGTGCCCTCAGTATACTTCCCCATACCTTCCGGGACATTACCTAGTAAATAGACTTGAAAAAGGATGAATTTTAAAGTAGCATGTCATAAGAATCAAGAGATATCTCTCGAGAATTAAAAACAGAAAAGCGTATCCAAAGTAAACAATTACAGAATTATTAACTATTAATCTAGAAGTCAAATCAAAATACCTTAGAAGTCAACTCCTTTGTCCCCACTTGAACCACACTTGCAGCTGACTGTGCTGCCGAGGCAGCTATCATAGATAACCTACCAAATCCCTACACATTCCAAACAGTAACTCAATCAGCTATCAATAAGTAAGCCTATCACAGCACAACAGAACAGCTACAATCAGTTTTTACTCTTACATAACCCTTCCTACATACCAATTTATATGTCACTCGGTCCGTTTTGGAATATCTCAAAATGTTCGACAAATTTTATACAGCTTCCACGTTCAAATTCATTAACTACTCACATTTTTTGTTCAGCTATCACTAACATAATATATAAGCTAAATTAACAAATCAAATATGTGTCCTATCAAATAATGTCATGTAAAATGCAAAAGAAGGCGTACAACCTGAGTAACAGCAGAAAGAACATCCCCTTGCTGATTAATGGTATTCTTACTAGGCACGGGAGCAGGACTTGATCCGAACCCCACATACTTCCCTCCTTGAGAGGGTGGAAGCCCATCAGGCCGAGACTCATTCTCGGTCATCTTCCTCGCAAAAAAGCTATCTTTATTAGCGGCTGACGCCTCATACTGCTCCTTAGTAATATCTGCCGTCGATCTTGACCTAGCTGGAGCACTACCCCCGCTACCCCCACTCCTAAAATCCCCCACCGTCTGATTTCTCCTCACATTATTCTTACCACTACCACTAAATCCTCCATCATCATTATTATCCCAACTATCCCAACTGCTGCCGCCACCCCCACTTGCGCCCCGGCTCAACGGTGGTCTACTGCTAGCATTATTACTAGTGGGCCCATTTAGAGATTCTTTAACGACAGGTGGATCCCGCCAGGGTTTACCTTCAGCTAGGGATTGAATCCTATCACGATAAACAGAAGCAGCTTTTGTATTGTATTTAGTTACAATATCAGTTTCTTTAGGGATTCCATATTGAGCCATGAATTTGTTTAAGCTGTCGTTACCTCCGAGCTCCATTTTTCGGATCTGGATCTCGGACCATGAGTCCATGGTAACGGATCGGACAAACGAGATATGAACTCCGAGCCCACGGTGTTTGCCGGAGCATTCTAAGCACATAAAAACGCCGTAGGAAACAGAAGCCCATTGAGGATTCTTTTGGGAGCAATCGACGCAGATTTTGTTACCGGGTTGGGCTTGAAGATCTCGGAGACGACGTGATGATGACATTTTTGACCCGGATCCGATTCGGATGTGACTCTTAATCGGATCTGCGTGGGATCGGAGGATTGAAAATGGAGGGATCTGATAAGGGGAAATTGATCGGCCGGAGAAATTGTGAGGTGGAGGTGGAATGAAGGTGTTAAAAGGAGGAGGAGATGGCCGACACCGTCAGAAAGGGAATGAGTTGGATAACGGCTGGATTACAAATAGATCTCTCTTTTCTTTTCTTTTTTAAATCTTTTTGGGTCATTGGGTTTATTAATAATTTATTTATTTTTCCTTTTCATGAGTTTACAGAATTTTTTTTTTAATCTTTTTTGTCACATGGGAACATGGAGTATGAAGATCCCAAAAAGAAAAAAGGAAAAAGAAAATAATGAAATAGGAAGTTTCGACTGCAAGAATCAAATAAGCATTTTCTGTTCCACATTTTTGTTTACCCTTAAATTTGGATAACAATTAAACTTATAATATGGTTTTAAGGATACGTGATTTCACTCAACCCCAATTAATAAATGTGAAGATAAATAACATAATTGAATTATAAGTAAAGTAAACCAGTATTTAAAAAGAATTAAGCCCTCGAGTCAGGGTACTCTCGAACTGATTGGTGCAAGAATAGTTTAAAGATATAACAAGCTGATGAACAGTAATATAAGCGAGAAAGAGAATTATATTGCTTTGATTTTTGTGTATGATCTTACAAATGATTAGAACTCCCCTTTATATAGTAGAGGAATTCCATTTATAGTATAACTCTAATTACAGAAGGAAATCTCATGATTAGCTGATTAACCATTTCTGATTTGATCCGTTCCAAGTTTCATGCCATGATCCTCGACCAATCACGGAGATCTCGCCTTTCTGTTACTATGCTATCTTCGATCTTACT
Organism: Nicotiana knightiana; assembly: GCA_005239525.1. Classification (NCBI taxonomy): domain Eukaryota; kingdom Viridiplantae; phylum Streptophyta; class Magnoliopsida; order Solanales; family Solanaceae; genus Nicotiana; species Nicotiana knightiana. Next base: position 60,862 of record ML427390.1, read on the forward strand.
CCATGTCTGTTTCATTTGGCTCTGATTGCTACTAGCCTCAATCTTGACAGGTACCTCGATTCCGTACTCGGTACCTTATCCTCGTGTTTTAGATTATTCCATCACGAAGTTGTCCTTCGATGCAACCTCCCGGTCTCGATCAAATAGTAAAATTAGGTGCGCCCGGTTTTAACCGTATATAGATAGTCCCCTCATTTTTTGGAATGTAATGACAAAAAACGAATTGAGCCTTCGATTTTTTACCTCGACTTGTCATGACATCATTCTCGTTACGTAAGCGACGGAAGTGACCAAAACGTCTGTCGGTATAGTTTCCCAAATCATTGATGAGTGTCAGTTGGTGGTCATCTACTAGTGCTTTTGAACCGTCGCCGTAAATCCCATAAATAGGCCATCTCCTCATTAATTCAAACTTTACTTTCACTTTTCTTCTAATCTCCAAAGCTTTTACCTCTCCTAAGTTCTTTCCTTCTACAAATCTTCAGGTTTCGCTGTTAATCTTTTTCAAACATCAAGTTTTACTACCTTCTTCTTTCTTCGAACTCATAAAAAATGGCAAAACCGTCGAAAACGGTACCGCAAAAAGAAGCTGCTTCACCTTCTCAACCGGCCGGTGGGAAAACGCCGGTGGAACCCCGCCTCGAGGAGTGTATTCCTGAGGGTGTGCATTAAACTCCGACTTCAAACCGATAAGGCTTCGTTGGTTCCAGGTGGTGCGAGCCAGTGTCGAGATATATATGCTCGATAACTGAGGGATACCTCGAGCAAGTAAAGAAAGACTACAACTGGTGGAATAAAAACGTGGTGATCCCGACCCCCAAAGAGGACATAACTACCCATGTGGAAGGGTTTCTAAGTGTTTACACTTACCCTTACACACTAAGCCCTCTGACCCCGTCATTGTCGACTTTTGTCATCAATATCAGATAACCTTAGGTCAAATCCATCCCTCTTTTTGGCGAATAGTCATCCTGCTTCGATTCTTCTCGAGCACAGTCGAGGGGATGTCTTTCACCCTCGACCACCTCATTAGATTGTACATCCCCCGTCTCTATCGAGGTGGGTTGATTAAACTCCAACGTCGATCTACCAAGGTAATGTTCTCGAGCATCGACGAGGACAAAGATCGAGGCTGGATGGGCAGGTTCGTTCGAGTGAGGACCTCCGACCTAATCCCTACATAGAAGATGCCATTTCCTAAGAAACGGAACATGAAGCGTAAGTATCATCTCACTGCTAGCTTCCATGCACCATTTCATTCCTTTGTTTTTCCTCATTAATGTCTTCTTTCATGATGTAGCAGTTGATTGGATGCCCCGTGCGATCCCCGACCTTGATAGCTGGGTTCAGAACCTTTCCTCGACCTCCACATACGCCGAGCGCTGTTGGCGTGATTTAGCAAAATGCTGATGGGAGGACAAAAATCATGGTAAGCCCTCATTTTCATACATCTGATGATTTGATTCAGGTGTCTTTCTTCTACTTATTCAATTTTTGTGTGCAGGCCTGGGCAAAGATGCGGTCATGAGGCCCCCGTCTGGCGAGAAGGAGACTTCAACCCCGATTTCAAAACCGGCGAAGGATAATAAGAGGAAGTGGTCCTCGACCTCCGGGGCCCCAAAGCCCAGGAAAACCTTGCTCATAAGTCGAAGACGTACAATGTTGCCTTCCCTGTGGGTGTACTTCAGCAGATAAGGAAGGAAGAAGAAGAAGAAGAAGAAGAAGAAGAAGAAGAAGAAGAAGATGAGGGCTCCGTACTGGTGGCCCAAGTGAAGAAAACAATCGAGGCTCTGAAGGCCGCTGAATCAGTGGTAGTTGATGAGGTCTCGCCTCGAACTGAGAGGGTCTTGGAAGAGGACTCGGAAAAAGTCCCCGAGTCATCGGAGATCGAGGCTGCCCCCCGTCGAAGTGAACAAATGGCGGGTACATATAAAGGAACTGGCTCTGAAGCCTTTCGGATTAAAAAGAATGCCCCAAGTTACTCACTTGGGACAATAGTAATCAGAGACTCGCCTACTCTCCCTGCTTTCTCCGAAGAGGCAATTGGGATGCCCAAGCTTTGAGGACCCCCGAGGTAGACGAAGTTCATGGAGGGGAGGATCCCTTCCGTGATTATTTTTTCGGGGTCGAAGATGCTACCGGTTCGAGTGACGCATCGAGCCTCTTTGATAAGGCTTTACAATCCTTGAATCGGGTGAGTTTCAACTTTTTTTGTCTATTTAATACTTAGTTTATTTCTTGTTTTCCTGTCTAATTTCCTTTCTTCTTCTTTTTCTGTATAGGCTTTGGCACTCCATCAGGAGGTGTTTTCCAAGTCCCGAGCAGATCTGAGCCGATGTGAGGCTGGCCTTCAAGGGTTCTCGGAAGAAAGGAATGCCCTCAAACTTCTCTGCGGGCAAAAAGAGGAGGAGATCAAGGACCTCCGAGCTGAGTTGGCCAAAGCTCACAAGGATCAGACCGACCTGATCGAGCAGGTAATGACAATTTTAAAAGCTCATGGTCTTGATTCGGTAACTGTGGCTAATATTTCAATCTCACAGCTGCAACAGAAGATTGAGAGGATCGAGCAGTTTCGTGAGGAGGTCAGTACAATGAAGGTGGAGTCCTTGGGGTGGAAAGAAGGCATGGATCGCTTTGGTGCAGAAAAAGAGGCTACTCGAGCCCAACTGTCATCGATTGAAAACCAGCTCCGAGGCATGAAGGAGAAAAACTTAGCTCAGGAAAAGAAGATAGAGGAGCTCGAGGCTCGGTTGGCTTCCGAACTTGCAAAGGCCAAATCTGAGGCCGAAAAGGCAAAGACCGAGGCTGAGGCGATCGTGGCCGTCTACCAGGCCGATGTTAAAGCCGCTCAAGTCCAAGTGAGGGAATTACGGAATTCTAACGTCTCCGAACCGTGTTAGTTTGGCCGTAGCCTTGGGATTTGCCTCTTGGTCTTAATTCCCGATTATACTTTGAACTTATTCAAAGTGTCAGTCCCCGAGTGGGGTGGCCTTGGCCTATAAAATCGAGTATTGCCTTTTAAGGTCTTATGGTATCGAGGTTTGATAATTCGATCATGTCGATTTTTGGGCGGTAGTCCCCGATCATGGGGTAAGTTGTTTGAACTTTGGTTGTGATCAGCACGTAAGTCAGTTTCTACAATGGATCATAAGTATGAAATTGTAAAGCATAAATTTTTCTAAGGCATGGAACATCTGGTAAGAAAAATACTTCTTTCAATAGATTATACATGCGTACATGTTTTTCCATTAGGACTTGAGTAACCTACATGGACACGGTTCATCTAACCGTTTAGACCTTTACAAAATTTACCTTTCGAGACCCTGTTGACACGAAGTATATTTACCGATCGAGACCCTGTTGACACTATCCGAGGGTGATGCCCCCAGTATTCGAGGTTGATTGTAAAGAATCCTCGGATACTGTTGAGTTGCTCTAAGTTAGCATGAACAATGGTTTCCTCATTAAAAACCTAGCCGGAAAAACCCATTTGGGATAAAAATCGGTCTAAGGGAAAAATAGTGCAACGCGTGCTTTCAGACCTAAGGATTTCGTGTTTGGAGAAAACTTCGATATCTTCGATCGAACACCTGCAACAAGTTAATATAAAATATAAATGAAAATGAAGAAGGTCATACCTCAGCAATAATATCGTTTGAGGAGTAATATGTTCCAATTATTTGGTAATTGTTCATCGTTCATCGTGCCAAGTTTGTAGGATCCTTTTCCGATGATATCGGGGACCTAATATGGTCCCTCCCAATTTGGGCAAAGTTTTCCTTCATTAGGATCTCGAGCATTGAGGGTGACCTTTCTCAGAACTAAGTCCTGGATTTTAAAATGTCGAAGATTGGTTCTTCGGTTGTAGTACCATTCGGTCCGCTGCTTCTGTGTGGCCATTCAAACGAGGGAGACTTCCCCTTTTCCATCCAAAAATTCGAGGCTTGTATTCATAGCCTCATGATTCGACTCTTCCATTGCATATCGAAACCTGACGCTTGGTTCCCTGACTTCAACCGGGATTAGAGCTTTCGCATCGTAAACTAAAGAGAACGGCGTTGCCCCCGTACTGGATTTTGACGTTGTTCGATATGCCCAAAGGACTTCGGCTAATATTTCTCACCATTTTCCCTTAGCCTCGTTCTATCTTTTATTTAGATTTTGAATGATGGTCTTGTTTGTCGATTCGGCCTGCCCATTCCCACTAGGATGATATGGTGTCGACAAGATCCTTTTTATTTTGTGATCTTCGAGAAACTTTGTTACCTTGCTTTCGATGAATTGTTTCCATTATCGCATACGATCTCGGTAGGAATCCTGAATCGGCATATAATGTGGTCCCAGATGAAGTCTATAACTTCTTTCTTTTTGACTTTCTCGAAGGCCTATGCTTCAACCCACTTAGAGAAATAGTCTGTCATAAATAAAATAAATTTAGCTTTACCTGGTGCCGATGGTAGAGGGCCGGCGATATCCATTCCTCATTTCATAAACGGCCATGGGGATAGGACTGAATGGAGTTGTTCTCCGGGTTGGTGGATCATCGGTGCATATCTTTGGCACTTGTCGCATTTTCGAATGAATTCTTTAGTATCTTTTTCCATATTGTCCCAATAGTATCCTGCTTTGATGACTTTGTGAACCAACGATTCAGCACCAGAATGATTCCCGCAAATGCCCTCGTGGATTTCCCGTAAGACGCAGTCGGTATCTCCTGGACCCAAATATATTGCCAACGGTCCATCGAATATCCTTCTATATAGTGTTCCATCTCTGGCCAATGTGAATCGTGCGGCTTTTGTACGTAAAGTCCTGCCGGTGGAAGCTTCCCATTTTTTAGATACTCAATATATTTATTCCTTCAATCCCAAGTTAGAATTGTGGAGTTTATTTCGGCGTGACCTTCTTCGATCACTGAATTTGAAAGTTGTACGACAGTCCCCGAGCTAATTTCGTCGTCTTCGACCGATGACCCCAAATTTGTGAGGGAATCAGCCTCACTGTTTTGTTCTCGAGGTACATGTTGTAGGGTCCATTCTTTAAATCAATGTAGCACCACCTGTAGTTTTGTCCAAGTACCTCTGCATTTGATCTTCTCGAACCTCGAAGGTTCTTGTGACTTGGTTTACCACAAGTAGAGAGTCACATTTGGCCTCGATGACCTCTACTCCCAAACTCTTAGCTAGCTCGAGACCTGCAATCATGGCCTCATACTCGGCCTCATTGTTAGTCAACTTAGAAGTTTTGATAGATTGTCTAATTGTATTGCCCGTGGGCGGCTTCAAAATGATGCCTAGCCCGGACCCCTTCACGTTCGAAGCGTCTTCTGTAAAAAGGGTCCACACCCCGAAGATGTACCCATTTTTAATAACAGTTCCTTTTCAACCTTGGGTATGAGCGCTGGCGTGAAGTCGGCCACGAAGTCTGCTAAGATTTGAGACTTGATGGCCGTTCGGGGTTGATACTCGATATCATACCCACTGATTTCGACGGCCCATTTGGCCAATCGGCCCGAGAGTTCGGTCTTATGCAAAACATTGCAAAGAGGATAAGTGGTCACCACACAAATTGGGTGACACTGAAAATACGATTTTAATTTCCTAGAGGCGCTTATTAGAGAAATCGCTAATTTTTCTAAGTGTGGTTATCTGTTCTCAGCCTCACCTAAAGTTCGACTAACATAGTAAACAAGAAATTGCGTACCTTGCTCCTCTCAAACTAGGAACCCACTTACCACGACTTCCGAGACTGCTAAGTATAAGTATAGTTTCTCGTCCACTTTCGGAGTATGAAGCAATGGTGGGCTCGAGAGGTACCGCTTTAATTTTTCCAATGCTTGTTGGCATTCCGGGGTCCAAGCAAAATTGTTCTTCTTTTTGAGCAGTGAGAAGAACCTATGACTTTGATCTGAAGACCTCGAGATGAACCGGCCTAGGGCAGGTATCCGTCTTGTTAATCTTTGTACGGCCTTAACGTTGTCCACGACTGTGATGTCTTCGATTGCCTTGATTTTATCGAGGTTTATCTCGATCCCCCGATTTGACGCCATAAAGCCAAGGAACTTGCCCGAACCGACCCCGAATGCACATTTCTCCAGATTGAGATTCATGTTGTATTTTCTCAATATATTGAAGGTTTCCTACAAATGTGTTAAATGGTCCTCTGCGTGCATGGACTTAACTAGTATATCGTCAATATAGACCTCCATTGATTTACCTATTTGCTTGGTTACCTCGTCCTTCAATATATGCATTCATCAAGGTGTGTTGGGACACCTATATGCATATGACTCGGGTTTACTAGTTTGCGTCACCAAAGATCGGGTAAGAGCTCGAAATTTCCTCGAAGAGAAGGTGTTAGGCACTCTTCAAGGTCCACAACTGTGGGTCCCGACCGAACTCAAATTATATGAATCAGTTAGATAAACGAAGACAAAGAGAGCAAGAAGTTTGGGAAAATTTGTTATTAAAAGACTGAGTACAAACACTTGATTCAAAGAAAAGATTGTGGGGGGTGGGGGTCCTAAGTTTTTTAGCCTAAAGGATCACCCCGTGCAACATAAATAATACTTCGTAACTCCCTCGAGACGGGATGTTACTCGTATTATTCAGCGGGCACAGACTATCATCTTCTGCTACCCGATTACTATCTTTAAGTTTTACCTAAAGCGCATTAGTTGATTCTAAATTGTGCCTTATGCGTGCACTACCTATCCCATGGCCTATGGTCTAGGAGGCATTTGGACCTCTATCTTGGGTGGTTCTAGACTAAACTTAGGCTGCTCAAATTTAAGAACTAAGACGAAATGGAGTCCTTAAATCCTATAGTCATGGCTTCTATGTGATTTTGAATTTTAAACGTACAGACACTGTTGTTTTCTTAGGACAACAAATTTTCAAATCGTAAGTATTACAAATCCTATAGGCATAATCTCTAAATTGTTTACGCAATAAGGTAGTGAAATGGTTTGATAGTTCAAAACTGCCAGCGTTTGATTTTATCAGCATACTTTTTAGGAGACCAACAAGATCCTATAGGCAGGACTTCTAAGAATTGACAATTAAAACTGGTTTTTTATCCTTTCAATCCTATAGGCATGCTTTCTAGGCGATCAATACAATGGGAATAACAGTTATAGTAGCCAATTCAATCATATTCCTATAGACATGATATCTACGCAAATATTATGAAGAGCAGGTATTTATTACTCAACGCGATCCTATGGGCATAGTATCTAACATAGAGCAAATTGAACAAATAATCACTATGTTGCAACATAATAGGCAGGTAATAACGTGTGAGAGTGGAACATGTGAACAAGTGAAATATTCGTGTCTTATAGGCATGATATCTAACAAACATATAGAAATAGAGCATGTTTGAGCACAACGAAATACTCAGATCCTATAGGCAGGATTTCTATCCTTTCATGCAAACATTAGAATAGACCCGTTTTTCCCAATTTCACTAATACCCCAATTGTTATTTCAGAATTATTACAGGCCCAATAGTGAATAAAATTACAAAGTGGTACGAATAACTATAGTAGGCCCAAGACAGGCCCAAAAGATACCCAGCCCTGCCAGGACTTCAACTTTGTCTCCACACGGATCTCAACATAGCCTAGAAACCATAAGAGAACCCAATAACCATAATTTGATCATAGGATCCAGGAAAACAGTCATTTACACAAGTCAATTGGCCTATTCAGTAGGTAAAACTGAGTAGTCAAGAAAAAAAAGAAGCTAAGAACCTCAGGCCCTAGTGTGTCAAAGTTCACAAGGGTCTCAAAGTGGACCCCGAGCAGTGCTCATACTAGGGAGGTTAATAGAGAAATTTTAGTGGCCTTGGCTTTCACCCGGCCAAGAATTATAGGTTTATAATAGGGTAAACATCCAATAGAAAAATAGTAGCCAAATAGCAGAATTTAGAAAAGTGCATTTGCATTTCAGGAACAGAGATTGCAAAAAGATCACACAATGAACATATCAACATAGAAGGGTACACAAACTCAAGAGGCTGGTTAATGTAGCAAGTCCACACTTAGCACATTGGGGTGGGGTACATCTGTTACACATTGATAAGTAAGGGATCATCAGGCCAGCAAGACAATTAACAATTATCATCAACAAGTTCGAGCCTAAAGGATCAAATTATGCTGAACACATGGATTAAACAGTGCAACTTATACCAATGAGGCAAGCAGAATCAAACGTTACATAATTTAAGAAAACTAGTCTGAATGGTTCCACCTAGTTGCTAAGGGTACAAAATTGAGCAAGGCAAGAACATATTAAGTGATAGAATGATCCCAGAAGCAAATCACTACTAGAATGAAGGTTTAAATACAAATTAGGGCATACTAGTGATATAAATTAATCACTATAGAAACCCAGAATAAGGCAGGAAACAGAATGAGGCCATATAACCAGTGTAAACACTCAATTACCAATACATTAAGCTAAACAAACTCCAAACTGTCTAACTTACTCAAGTAAAACATAAATACTTTTTAGAACTAACAGTTTAGGCATGAGCCGATGCTGGAGAGGTTTATATCATGAGCAGAATCACACATAAAGAGATTCAAGAAAATACATTAAGTCATGCAATTTCAGAAACATGGATATGCTAATTAGAACATAAGAGAATGAACATTGCGAAGGTTGAGAACTAACCAGTTATTGCTCAATAAGTAGACAAACAAGAAAAGAACATAATCGCCTTGAATGTTAACACAACAATATGACCCAAAACCTTAGATGTGTCAAGTTCCCAAGGGCATCAAGGGACCCAGGGCAGTTCTCACAACCAAGGAAGGTCGAAAAATAGAAAATCTGGTGGCCTTGCTTTCAGCCGGCCAAGAGCAAAAATAGAATAAGAGAATAAATGAATAACAGAGTGAAAGCCTTAGTTTTTCAATGGAAATTTTAACGATTCAAGTCTGTCCAAGAGGGAACGGGGGAGGGGTTTATATAGTAGTAAAAATCGAACAATAAACAAGAAAACAGAGTAATTTAAGCAACAAATAAGGTAAATAAACATGCAAATAGGTCTGAAAATTAATTTAAGAGAGAGATTTGTAAACCCTAATTTTTAGGAAAAGTGAAAATCAACAGAATCTAGATAAAAATCGGACTCATATAGTAGCATAGAACGTATATAGACGAAATAACGCTCAAAATCAGAGATTTGAACCATTATGGTTCGATTTTGGAAGAGATTTGCTTGCCATGTTTAGGCAAGCACTTAGGTAATACCATAAGAGAACAACCAGTACCAAAAGGGGGTCAGATATGGCAAGAAATGATAGTCGAATCCCCTATTTAGTGGGATTAGAAGAAGGATTTAGGGGGGCGGTGGTTAGGGTTCTTCAGAGAGAGAATGGGAGGTTGGGAGAGTGTGAGGGCAACACGAGTTTAGAGGGTTGGGCTAATTTGGTTTGGGTTGGGGTATTTGGGCTAGGTGTTTGAGGGTTTTGGGCCATTTATTTGGTCAGAAATTGGTTTTAAAATGGGTTGTTGTTTAAATACCCAATATTTATCAAAAATAATTTATAAAGTAACTAATAAATAAAAAAGTATTATTTTTGCACTAAAATGATTGGAAATAATAACTTAACATTATAAAAATATAAAATTTTATTTTGGCATAAGTAATATAATTATACATGAATATAGGCTATTATTTCAAAGATGTGCAATTAGCCTAAAAATGCAAATACAATTATAAAAAAATGAAGTGAAATATTATAAAATGTACATGTTGGTGTAAATAATAAGTTTTGATGATTAAATCATCATAAAAATAATTTGAAGGATAATTATTGAATATTATATAATACAATACAGAAAGAAATTAATTTAGAGCTTCTAAAAATTATGGAAAATCATGAAAAATACTTGCATAGGTTTGTAAACTAAATGATGATGCAAATATGCTATTTTTAAAGTATATATACATTTTAAAAATATGAGGGTAAAATTGAGTATCAACATCGATCGAGGGAGATATGAGATACAACGCCCTGCTCGGAAGACCCTGGATTCACAATTTGAGGGCAGTTCCTTCAAATCTTCACCAAATGTTGAGATTCCCAACATCAGATGGGGTAAAAATGGTGTATACGAAACAACATGCTTCCAAAGAGATGTTCGTGGTTGATGAAGTAATACCGGTATCGACACTTCCATCAGCAAAAGAATCAGAGCCAAAAGATAAACGGGAGGTTAAATAGCAACCACAGGCACCAGCCTCGACTCAGTCAGAGAAACAGGGAACGGACGAGGATGATGACTACTGGATCCCTCGATCCTTCATAATCCCTGAGGATTCCGACGCTACCAAATCGACAGTCGAAGAGCTGGAGCAAGTCATACTGATCGAGTACCTGCCCGAGCGAAAGGTATATTTGGGCACGGGGTTAACCCCCGAGCTCAGGGAAAAACTCATTAAATTTCTTATCAATAATATGGATTATTTTTCTTGGTCCCACCTAGATATGCCAGGTATCCCAACAGAGGTCACTACATATCGGTTAAGCTTGGATCCGAAGTTCCGTCCGATAAAACAAAAGAGAAGGCCACAGTACGAGGTAAAACATGCATTCATCAAGGACGAGGTAACCAAACTTCTCAAAATAAGATCCATTCAGGAAGTAAAATATCCCGAATGGTTAGCAAACGTAGTTGTAGTCCCTAAAAAAGGGAACAAACTTAGAATGTGCGTAGACTATAAAGATTTAAACAAAGCGTGTCCTAAAGACTCTTTTCCTTTGCCGAATATCGATCGCATGATCAATGCCATGGCCGGCCACGAGATCCTTAGTTTTCTCGATGCCTACTCTGGGTACAATCAAATACAAATGAACGCAGAGGATGAGGAAAAAACTTTGTTCATCACTAAGTACGGCAACTATTGTTATAATGTAATGTCGTTTGGACTAAAAAATGCTGGTTCTACTTACCAACGCCTAGTAAATCGAATGTTCAAAGAACAAATAGGTAAATAAATGGAGGTCTATATTGATGATATGCTAGTTAAGTCCCTGCGAGCAGATGACCATTTGAAACATTTGCAGGAGACCTTCGATATACTAAGGAAATACAACATGAAGCTCAACCCATAGAAATGTGCATTCGGGGTCGGTTCGGGCAAGCTCTTTGGCTTTATGGTTTCAAATCGGGGAATCGAGATCAACCCCTATAAATTCAAGGCAATCAAAGACATCACAGTCATGGACAATGTTAAAGTTGTACCAAGACTAACGGGGGGCATAGCAGCCCTAGGCCGATTCATCTCGAGATCTTCAGATAGGAGCCATCGATTCTTCTCGCTGCTCAAAAAGAAGAACAATTTTGCATGGACCCCGAAATTCCAATAAACATTAGAGGAATTAAAATAGTACCTCTCAAGCCTGCCACTGCTTCATACTCCGAAAGCGGACGAGAAACTCTACTTGTACTTAGCAGTCTCGGAAGTTGTGGTAAGTGGGGTCCTAGTTCGAGAGGAGAAAGGTATGCAATTTTTTGTTTACTATGTTAGTCGAACCTTAAGTGAGGCCGAGATATGGTACCCACACTTAGAAAAATTGGCGCTTTCCCTAATAAGCACCTCTAGGAAATTAAAACCATATTTTCAATGTCACCCGATCTGTGTGGTGACTACTTATCCTCTTTGAGGTTCGAGAAGGTCGAATGCAGAGGTGCTTAGAAAAACTACAGGTGACACTACATCGGTTTAAAGAATGGACCCTGCAACATGTACTTCGAGAACAAAACAGTGAGACCGATGCCCTTGCAAATTAGGGGTCATCAGTCAAAGACGACGAAATTAGCTCGGGGACTATCGTACAACTTTCGAGGTCAGTAATCAAAGAAGGCCACGCCAAAATTAACTCCACAAGCCTAACCTGAGATTGGAGGAATAAATATATCGAGTACCTAAAAAACGGGAAGCTTCCATCAGATCCTAAGGAATCGAGGGCTCTACGTATGAAGGCCGCACGATTCACATTGGCCGAAGATGGAACACTATATAGAAGGATGTTCGATGGGCCGTTGGCAATATGTTTGGGTCCCGGAGACACCGACTACATCCTACGAGAAATTCATGAGGGCACTAGCAGAAATCATACCGGTCCGAATCATTGGTTCACAAAGTCATCAGAGCAGGATACTATTGGGCCAATATGGAAAAGGATACTAAGGAATTCGTTCGAAGGTGCGACAAGTGCCAAAGATATGCACCGATGATCCACCAACCCGGAGAGCAACTCCATTAAGTCTTATCCCCATGGCCGTTCATGAAATGGGGAATGGATATCATCGGCCCTCTACCATCGGCCCCAAGTAAAGCTAAATTCATTTTATTTATGACTGACTATTTCTCTAAGTGGGGTGAAGCACAGGCCTTCGAGAAAGTCAGAGAAAAAGAAGTTATAGACTTCATGTGGGACCACATTATATGCCGATTTGGAATGCCTGCCGAGATCATATGTGACAATCAAAAGCAATTCATCAGCAACAAAGTAACAAAGTTTCTCGAAGACCACAAAATAAAAAGGATCATGTCGACGCCATATCATCCTAGTGGGAACGAACAGACCGAATCGACAAACAAGGCCATCATTCAAAATCTAAAGAAAATATTGAATGACGCTAAGTGAAAATTGAGAGAAATATTGCCCGAGGTCCTTTGGGCATATCGAACAACGTAAAAATCTTGTAAGGGGGCAACGCCGTTCTCTTTAGTCTACGTTGTCGAAGCTCTGAGCCCGGCCGAAGTCGGGGAACCGAGTGTCAGGTTTTGATATGCAACAGAAGAGTCAAATCACAAGGCTATGAATATAAGCCTCGAATTGCTGGATGAAAAACGGGAATCCACCCACGTTCGAATGGCCGCACAGAAGCAACAGATTGAAAGGTACGACAACCGAAGAGTCAATCTTCGACACTTTAAAATCTGGGACCTAGTTTTGATAAAGGTTACCCTCAATACTCGAGATCCTAACGAAGGAAAACTGGCTCAAATTGGGAAGGACCGTATCATATCCTCGACATCGTCGGAAAGGGATCCTACAAACTTGGCTCGATGAGCGGAGAACAATTACTGAATAATTGGAACATATCACTCCTCAAACGATATTATTGCTAAGGTATGACCTTCTCCATTTTAATTTACACTTTATACTAACCATCTATAGGTGTTCGATCGAAGACATCGAAGGATTCTCCAAACACAAAGTCATTAGGTCTGAAAGCACGCGTTGCACTATTTTCCCCTTTGACCGATTTTTGTCATAAATGGATTTTTCCGGTGAGGTTTTTAACGAGGCAACCATTTTTCATGCTAACTTGGAGCAATTCAACAGTATCCGAGGCTTCTTTACAATCAACCTCAAATACTGGGGGGCATCACCCTCGGATGATTACAAAGAAAATACTTCGTATCAATAGGGTCTCGATAGATAAATTTTGTAAAGGGCCAAATGGTCGAATCCATGTAGATTACTCAAGCCCTAATGGAAAAACATGTACGCATGTACAATCTATTAAAAGAAGTATTTTCCCTTACCAGATGTTCCATGCCTTAGCAAAATTTATACTTTCATACTTATGATATATTGTATAAACTGGCTTAAGGACCGATCAAAGCTGAAGTGCAAACAACTTACCTCATACTCGGGGACTGCCGCCCAAAAATCGACATAATCGAATTATTAATCCTTGAGACCGTAAGACCTTAAAAAGGAAATCCTCAATTTTATGGGCCAAGTCCATCCCACTCGGGGACTAACACTTCAAAAAAGTTCGAAGTGTAATCGAAAAATAAGCCCAAGAGGCAGATCCCAAGGCTAAGGCCAAGCTAACACGATTCGGAGACGTCCGAATCCGTAATGAAAAAATTCTTAGAATACTTTTATAAACCGGTTAAAAAGTCTACCTTCGACAAAATGACAAAAGGGTTTCAACAACGTCAGTCCTCGAAAAACCCTAAGGGGTATCGAATCGTTCGAACCCTGGAATAATTTTGTACTGAACAATGTTGTGCTAAGGCATAACAAATCAAATTATTTTGATAATACTAAACCCCAAAAAACCTAATGGTTACAGATTTATCTCGCGCTAAAGCACGACAAATTTTTAAATGATTAACTATTTTAAGCCGAAAAAGGGAAAAAACCATTCTTTTGAGGCCGTATCGGCCTAATTAAGGAGCCTAAGGGTCATTTTATTTTTTGAGTTCGAGAAATCGTCCTTACTCAACAAAAACCTAAGGGTCACTCTACTTCGATTTCAAGCAAGTACTCACTCGATTATAAAGACTACGTTGGTCCAACTTCAGTCTAATTCCCTAAGTCTCAAACTAGTGAGCAAAATCTTCATAAGGCATGGAGGCGTGAATGAAGTAAAATTTTCACAAGATAGAGAAAAAAGAAAATGTTTTATACATATGAAGATATTTATAAAGGACCGATCAGGGTCCTACACAAAAGAAAAAAGAAGAAAAAAATACTAAGACTCCTAACTACTCTCGAGGGAAGTTTCTCCGTCGGGGTCCCCTCATTCTCGGACCCCCTCTCGGTGCCCTCATCACCATCATCATCAATATCATCGTCAGAAGAGGCCAGTGCTCTAGCATCAGTTTCATGCTCTTTAGCCTTTACTATCTCGTTGGTAAGATCGAAACCTCGAGCCTGGGTCTCCTCGAGGGTTTCCCTCAGAGATAGGCATTTGGCAAGTTCATAAATCCAATGTGCTCGAGTTTGAGCAGTCTCGGCAGCCTCTCTCGCTTGGACTTGAGCGACTTCAGCATCGGCCTGGTAGACGGCCACATTCACCTCTGCCTCGGCCTTTGCCTTTTCGGCTTCAGATTTGGCCCTTGCAAGTTCGGCGGCCAGCTGAGCCTCGAGATCCTCTATCTTCTTGGCCTGTGCTGAGAATTTCTCCTTTAAGATCCGAAGCTGATTATCGGCTGATGACAACTGGGCTCGAGCAGCCTCTTTCCCCGAGGCGAGGCAGTCCATATTTGCTTTCCACCCCAAGGTCTCCGCCTTCATCATGTTGACCTCCTCACGAAACTTCTCAATCCTCTCGACCTTCTGCTGCAACTGTGAGATTGAAGTGTTAGCCACCGTTCCTGAATCAAACCCATGAGCTTTTAAGATTGTTATTACTTGCTCGATCAGGTCGGTCGGATCCTTGTGAGCCTTAGCTAATTCGGTTCGGAGGTCCTTGATCTCCTCATCTTTTTGGTCGCAGAGAAGTTTGAGGGCATTACTTTTATCCGAAAGCCTTTGAAGGTCGACCTCACATCGGCTCAACTCAGCTCGGGACTCCGAAAAAACATCTTGATGGGGTGCCAAAACCTGTATGAAAAAGAAAAGGACTTAGACAGAAGATAGAGGAATGTGATATCAATAAAAGAATTAAGACTTACCTGATTCAGGACTCATTGAGCCTCATCGTAAAGGCTAGACGCTTCACTCAGGTCGGAAGCATCTTAAACCCCGATAAAGCAATCTTGGAAAGGATCCTCACTTCCAGGGGCTCCGTCCACCTTGGGGGTCCTCAAGGCTTGGGCATCCTGAATTGCCTCTTCGAAAAAAGCAGGGAGAGTAGGCGAGTCTCTGATTACTATTGCCCCAAGTGAGTCAATTGAGGTGTTCTCTTCAATTCAAAGGGATTCAGGTCCGGTCCCTTCAGACATACCCACCGTTTGTTCATTTCGGTGGGGGGGAAGCCTCGATCTCCGACGACTCAGGGAATTTTCCCGAGTCCTTCTCCAAGACTACCTCAGTTTGAGGTGGGATCTCATCTACCACCACCGATTCAACGGCCTTTGGGTCCTCGATGGTCTTCTTCACTCGGGCCACCAGTACGGAGCCGTCTTTTTCTTCTTCTTCTTCTTCTTCTTCTTCTTCTTCTTCTTCTTCTTCTTCTTAGCCGCTGAAGTACATCCGCAGGAATGGAAGCAGTATCTGTATTCGGTTTACGAACAGGGTTTTTCTTGGACTTTGAGACCTTAGAGGTCGAGGTCCTTTTCCTCTTATTATCCTTCGCAGGTTACGGAACTGGGCCGAAGTCTCCTCCTCACCAGACGGGGCCTCATGACCGCATCTTAGCCCAAGCCTACACATGAGAAAATTGAATAAGTATAAGAAATATATCTTGAAAAAATCATTAGATATATAAAAGGGGGGCTTACCATGATTCTCGGCGCCTCCCATCGACCTTTTGCTAAATCGCGCTAGCAGCGGTCAGGGTGTACGTGGAGGTCGAGGCCAGGTTCTGAACCCAGCTCTCAAGGTCAGGAACTGCACCGGGCATCCAAGCAACCGCGACATCATGGAAAAAGACATTAATAAGAAAAAGCATGGGAATGAAATAATATATAGAAGCTAACAGTGAGATAGTACTTACCTTTCATGTTCAATTTCTCAGTAAATGACATCTTCTCTGCTGGGATTAGGTCGGAAGTCTTCACTCAAACAAGTTTGCCCATCCAGCCTCGATCTTTGTCCTCATCTATGCTCGAGAACAACACCTTGGTAGCTCGATGCTGGAGTTTTATCAACCCGCCTTGATAGAGACGGGGGCTGTACAATCTAATGAGGTGGTCGAGGTTTAAAGACATCTCCTCGACTTTGCTCGTGAAGAATCGGAACAGGATGACAATTCGCCAAAAGGAGGGATGGATTTGGCCCAGGGTTATCTGGTACTGACGCCAAAAATCGATGATGACAGGGTCGAGGGGGCCCAACGTTAAAGGGTAAGTGTAAACACTCAGAAACCCTTCCACGTGGGTGGTGATATTTTCTTCGGGGGTTGGAATCACCACCTTTTTGCCTTCCCAGTTGCAGTAGCTCTTTAACTGCTTGAGAAAGGTCTCAGTTATTGAGCATATGTAACTTGACATAGGCTCGCATCGACCAGGTACCGAGGAAGCTTTCTTGATCTTAAAATCGGAAATAAGGACGCACCCTCCAGGAAACACACTCCTCAGGGCGCGGTTCCATCGGTGTTTTATCACCGGCCGGCTGTGATGAAGCACTTTCCTTTTGGGGAACTATTTTGGACGTTTTTGCCATTTTTGTATGAGTTTGAAGAAGAAAGAAGATGATCTAATTTGATGCTTAAGAAGAGGTTAACAACAAAGCCTGAAAATACTGCAGAAGAGAAGAACTTAGACGATGGGGAAAACTTTGAATATTAAAGAAGGTTAAAGGTAAAGTTTGAAACAGTGTAAAAAGAGGCCTATTTATTGGATTCGCAGCGACGGTTCAAATCCACTAGTGGCCGACCACCAACTGACATACATTAATACCTTGGGGAACTATACCGACGGGATGTTTCGATCACTTCCGCGGCGTACGTAACGAGGGTTACATCATGACAGATCCGGATAAAAATAGAAGGCTCAATTCATTTCTTGTCGTTTCACTCCAAAAAATGAGGGGACTATTTGTATACGGTTGAAACCAGGCCCACCCGATTTTGTTATTCAATTGAGACTAGGAAGTTACATCGAGGGTCGATCTCGTAATGGAATAAACTAAATCGCGAGGACAAAGTACCGGATTCGGAATCGAGGCACCTATTGAGATCGGGGCTAATAGCGATCGAAGGCAAATGAGACAGAGCTCGAGTAAGGTCGAATATGATAAATAACAGAAAGGCGAGATATCCGTGATTGGTCGAGGATCATGGCGTAAATCTCGGAACGGATCCATCACGAATGGCAAACTTGCTAATCATGGGATTTTCTTCTGTAATTAGAGTTATACCATAAGTAAAATTCCTCTACTATATAAAGAGGAGTTCTAATCATTTGTAAGGCATCATTCACAGACATCAAAGCAATATAATTCTCTTTCTCGCTTAGATTCTTGTTCATCAGCTTGTTATATTTTTAAACTGTTCTTGAGGGTACTCTAACTCGAGGGCTGAATTCCGTTCAAACACTGGTTTGCTTTATTTTACTGTCGATTACTATTATTAATCTTCATATCTATTAGTTGGTGTTAAGTGAAATCACGTATCATTAAAACCACATTATAAGTTTAATCGTTATCCAATTTTAAGGGTAAATAATACTTATTAATTTCATGTTTTCCTCTTGTACTTGTTGTATTTTATGATTTAAGATACTTTAAATGATAACTGAAATAGACCTAAACTAGAGCTTCAATTTACTGTAAAAGAAAATATAAATTCACCTTTTCAAATCTTTGATTTTTCAAATCCTGGAGATACTTAGGTTTAAGGAAAAAGCTGAAAATATTTAAAAAAAAAAACTGAAAAAGGTATTAACTTCTTCTTACTTATTCCTTTAACACAACTTTTAGTAAAAAAAAAACTACTTTGAAAAATATATCCTTTAAATTTTGAAAAGTTTAATCTTTGATTTCTATGAAATATGGCAAAGAATCTCTATAAATTTAGGATAAATATTATGATCTATTAGTCGATTTAAATTACTACTATAAACCAAATTAACCTATCCACTTTAACCAAAAACCTACGGAACTGAAACATGCCTAGTTACTTTATTATTAGAGGAATTATGTAATCAATTAGAACAATAAAAGAGGCTCAATTAGAAAGCTGAGGCGAATGATTGAAAAAAAATCTGATTCAAACTGAACATATTTCAGTGTTGGCGATCGGTTTCTCTAATAAAAAAAATTGTAAACCGGATGAAACAGAATTAACCAAGAACTTAACGAACAGATTGAATGCGCAAGCCTAGTTGCTTTATTAATAGGAGAATTTTGATCAATCTCCCTATATATTTGTCTTTGTAATATGAACCTCTTTTGTAGCTTGAGACATAATCCTCAACTTCCTTATTTTATTTTTTCGTAAAATTCTTCAACTTACTCATCAGCTCGGATAATATTTTTTAACCTGATCGATTTTCCATTTAATAATTTGTTTTTTTTGTTTATCCAATTTGTTCATATATTTTTCATTCATACTAAAACAAAAAAGGGCTAAAATTTCCCCTTAAGTATGTAAAATTTTCACATTACAGAGGAACCCATTCTCTCTCACCGCATGTTAGCATAACGTACAACACCATGAGAAAGAGGGTTTAGAATCCCTCGCAGAAGGCAATTATGGCACGGGAAACCATTGTATTGGGTTCAATTCACCAAAGGAAGAAGGATGACCGATCAAAAGGAAGTTTAATTCCAAAATTACAGCTTGGAAGGGGGGAAGTCAATGAAACAGTAACACGAGTGGACGAGTCGATCGAACTGGAGGAAACGGATGAAACAGTACCAATTGATTGTCAATTAGTGCCACCGGTAAGAGAAATTGGTGAAGGAACTTCGAAATCTCCACCGTAATGGACGAATGTGTTGAAACCTGGGACCAACCGATAACAACACGATACGGGATTCAAGAATTACTAAAAAATAACAAGAAAAACAAGAAACGTGCGGAAGCTAAAAGAAAGTAGAGAAACAAAAAAGAAGACATAAATTAAAGATAGATTGAAATTCTTGAAGTTGTATCCTAACAACAACAATTAGCTAACGAAGAACTAATCACCTGTGATAGAGAATTAAAAACAAGACATAGATTGTGAAACCCGACCCTTTAGAATAACAAGAACAACAATAAAACTAAACTTATCACCTTTCTTCAATACCTAGAATGATCTAATATTTCGAATAGAATTTAGTCTTACCACCTTAAGTTGAGTCTTGAAGGTTGAAGAATAAATCCAAGAGTAACCACACACAAGAGTGCAAGAATAATCTCACATTTTTTATTGATAATAGTCTATCATAATCTAAGTCTAAAAAAAAATAAGACACCCCTTATACAGGTAGGAGGGAGTCAAGAAATTAAGGCTAAAAAAAAAAGGAAATAAAGTCCTAAACTACTTTGGACAACAAGTCCAACTATCTTAGGAAAAGGAAAATACTAGGAAGCAAAAAACCAAGTCATTCTTGGAAAGTAATTCCAAAAATATTAGGAAAAGGAAAACATAACCTTAATTAACTAGTAAAGCAATAAATATAGTCCCAAAATATATGGAAATAAGTCCCAAACCAATCTTGGATAGAATTTTGAAAATCTTGAAGAAAATTTGCAAGAAACTTGGCACCAACTTACACTCAACATCTAGCACGCCTATGTACCCTTCTTGGACATCAAGTAAGTCCTTTTTATTCTATAAAAATATGTCTTTATGTAGGACTTTATGGGCTGTAAGTTTGGACACATTAGATTTGTCCAACAAAAACCTCTCTCAGATGCACTATATAATGAAATTTGCAATGCGGTCTTGTCAATAAGGTAGTCCAAACATGTGCATGCCAAGAAAATTACAAAATATTGGTCATGCATCCATTTAACATAATTATCTCTTCCACATGTATCAAATAAGACACTTTTATGATATATCCAAGTATTATTTATAAGTCCTATGGATTATTCTACATGTAAGTTATTCAAAGAAACACATAAATTCCAAATCAAATTTTTTTATACATTCAAGCTCATGATTATAACTTTTCCCAATAATATTCGCAACATCAATGGATTTTACATAATTGCTCAAACCATCACAGAAAGTGTCATATGTAGGTTCATGAAAGAGTATTTGATCACTAATGTCACAATAATAATGCATATCCTCTTTACTAGAAGCAAGCACTTTTACAGGCTTACAATCAACATGACTAGAGGAATGACTTCCCATCAAACAACAAAACTCACATTCTAGCAATGTATCACATGAAAACTCATTAGGCACTTGAATAAGAGAAGAAAAAATATTTAACTCATTAGCAAGACTTTTCTCATAAATTTTATGCCTCTTTCCACCAAGTTGGAATGCATAATCATCTATGTCATACTCAATTTCAAAAGAAAAAAAAATACTCTTGCACTTGAACTTAGATATTACAGTTAATAACTTGATATGCATCCAAATATCATCATCCACAAAAATTATAAAGTCACCAACATAAGAAATAAGAGTATAGTTCATTATCTCCCAAAATACCTTAAGTATTCTAGAAATGCCAAGAATGTGAATAAACCTATTAACATACCATACTTGGACTTATTTATTAATGGAACAACATCACCTTTTATTCTTTTATGCAATGGCTCTAACTTAGCAATACATTAAGGGAACTCCATGTTGTAAACCTGTAAATAAGGAATAAAATAGTCAAAAGGTTCAACAACAATGAAATTAACCAAGCTTTTATTTTCCACTATCCAACAAGAATTGATTTCACAAAATTCATGTTGGAATCGGTTTGGATCCTTTGCTACTATTTCTTGTGCCTCACCTCACATTTCAAAAGGTCTTTCCACATATGGCTACACAAAATCACAAGAACTAAACAAGAAAGAGTTAATGGGTTAGGAAGTAAATAAACTTTTTTCTTTCTTACGCTCTCTTTGGATTTTATCACAAGACTAACTTTTTTCTCACCCTTATCTTGTTTTCCCTCACTAAAGTATATTTCTTTTTCTTCACTCAATTTCTCCTATTTTTCTCTCTATACCTCATTGAATTTTGTTATCTCATTGTCTTCTTTATTTTCTTTTCCCTCAAGCTCACTCTTTTTCTCACTTGATATCCCTTTCTCTTCACTCAACACAGCCTATTTTTTTCTCTCTTGGGATGCCGACATGCACTCCCTTACTCCTCTCATTCTTTTCTCTCTCATATTTTTTCATATTCTCTTTAACAGTCTTTTCCTCTCCACAAATTTGTGAGGGATTCAAAGGTCCAAGAATGAGTTTCTTTCCATTAACCTCAAAAGAATATCTATTTTTTCCATGTTATATGAAGCTCTTCTGTAGACATACCATGTCTTTCTCAACAACATATGATAATTATTCATGGGAATCACATCACACCAGATCGTATCCTCATACCTTCCAATAGAGAATAGTAATAACACTCTTTTATCTACCTTTACTCCTCTCAACATGTAGGGTTCAATATGCTCAACACAAGGCAAGTTCAATTTTTCAACCATATAAGTGCTAATTGAGTTATAGCCATGTTCTTTGTCACTTCTAAGGGTACAAATCGCAGACATCACTTTAGATCTTGTTTGAAAAATAACTTTATCATTGACTTCCTTCCATTCGGTATACTGTAAGTTTGACTTTTCAAGTTGTTGAGTTATAGATCGCCTCCATTCACTATAAGTACCTGTTTGAGACATCTTGAACAAAGATTAGAAGAATTATGTATCTCTTAAATTTGGATTTTTCCTTCTAATACTCTCACCTCTCTTGCCTTTTTCCACTCAAAGTAACTTTTGGTCGTTAATCTTTAAATTTGTTAATAAACCTAACAAGTCACAACCCTTTAGTGATAAGAATAAGGATTTATAAAAGGAAAAGGAAAGCGAAAGACCAAACCTAGAAATAATAGGAATTGGTTAGTTTTAAAAGAAAAAGGAAAGAATTTAGAAAACCCAAAACCCAAAGAATAAGGAAAGAATTTACCTTAATCTTCAAGAACTAGGATCCTCTCTTCTTGTTTCCTTTCTTTACTTGGAAACCAAACAACTATTCACTTTTTTTTTTTGGGTTGATTTTTTTTTTTTTTTTTTCCTTTTTTTTGTTTTTCCCCAAGAACCTCCCAAGATTATCAAGATTGAAATATTGATTACCCTATGCTCTAATACCGCTTGATAACAACACGATAGGGGTTTTAAGAATTACTAAAAAAATAACAAGAAAATAAAAAAACATGCGGAAGCTAAAAGAAAGTAGAGAAACTAAAAAGAAGACAAAAATTAAAGATAGATTGAATTCAAGAAAGAGTTTCTTGAATTCATAAAAGTCTATTCTTGAAGTTGTATCCTAACAACAACAATAAGCAAACAAAGAACTAATCGCCTTTGATAGAGAATTAAAAATAAGAGATAGATTGTGAAACTCGGCCCTTCAGAATAACAAGAACAACAATAAGCCTAAACTTATCACCTGAATACCTAGAAGTGATCTAAGATTTCGAATATGGTTTAGCCTTACCACCTTATGTTGAGTCTTGAAGGTTGAAGAATAAATCCAAGAGTAACCACACGCAAGAGTACAAGAAAAATCTCACAATTTTTATTGATAATGGTCTATCATAATGTAAGTCTAAAAACAAATAAGACACCCCTTATATAGGTAGGAGAGGGTCACGAAATTAAGGCTAAAAATAAGGAAATAAAGTCCTAAACTACTTTGGACAACAAGTCTAACTACCTTAGGAAAAGAAAAATACTAGGAAGCAAAAATCAAGCCATTCTTGAAAAGTAATTCCAAAAATATTAGGAAAAGGAAAACATAAACTTAACTAACTAGGAAAATAATAAATATAGTCCTAAAATATGTGAAAATAAGTCCAGAACCAATCTTGGATAGAATTTTGAAAATCTTGAAAGTCTTGAAGAAAATTTGCAAGAAACTTGGCACCACCTTGCACTCAACATCTAGCACGCCTATGTACCCTTCTTGGATATCAAGTAAGTCCTTTTTATTTTATAAAAATGTGGATTTATGTAGGACTTAATGAGCTAAAAATTTGGACATATTTTAGGTGCCAAATTGACTCAAAACTGGACTGATTAGGACCTTCTTCAAATGATGTCTCTTGGGATCCAATCCTCCTCTTCTTGGACATAAATTTGGGCCATAAAATAATTGTAATATCTAGCCAATTAATATCCTTTATCCTTGAGCTCTTCATCCCAATTAACAACTTCTTTATTTGCACTTGATGTCTAATGACCTTGTTTAGCAACACTTTATTTGTTAAAGGCCCTCTTTGAGATTCCAAAGTTTCATTCTTGTTCTTGAATAGATTTGATCTTCCTAGGATGCTATCACCAGCCAGAGGAAATTATCTTGGGCTGATGAAGTTGAAGGTTCACCAGAGCTGAATGCAAAGGGATCCATTTGGGTAATTTCGACATTGCTAAGGTACCAAATGCTGGATTTAAGGTTGAATTTGTTGCTACTGTAATTCATGAGGCATCACCTATTTGTGAAATTAATAAAGGACATAATTTCTGAGATAGATTACTGAAAATCGGCTATCATGTGTTATGTTCTTAAACCTACCATTCTCAGTGTTGAATGGGCGTGTATGCCGACTTTGGGGAAAACATGTTATCAATAAGGTGTCTATGTCAAAAAATGGCATTGTGCTGGTAAAATTTGACTCTGATGTAGGGAAGAATGAGGTACTACAATGAGGGATTTATCACTTTTATAACAAACCAGTTATAGTGAAAGCTTGGCATCCACAATGGTCACAAGGGAAGAATTGTGCACAGTTCCTATATGAGTTAAGTTGCCTGGGTTGGAATTCAAGGGTTGGAGTCCTATAGGTTTGTCACGACCCAAACTAACCTTGTCGTGATGGTGCCTATAGTGGTACTAGGCATAACGACACAAATACCAAAACAAATCGATATTTTCATTTCAATGATAATTTCAAATCTATTTAATATAAAACTGTCATAAAGGGATTCAAATCAAAACAAAAGTACAAAAAAGAAAAGCCCGACATCGGGGTGTCACTAGTCATGAGCAACTACTACAACTGTCTGTAAATACCAAGACTAACATAGTCTGGGATAAATCAAGTACAACTACGGGAAGATAAAGAAGGAGGAAAGCAGGGCTGCGAT
This sequence comes from Nicotiana knightiana, assembly GCA_005239525.1. Lineage (NCBI taxonomy): Eukaryota > Viridiplantae > Streptophyta > Magnoliopsida > Solanales > Solanaceae > Nicotiana > Nicotiana knightiana. Next base: position 85,541 of record ML427390.1, read on the forward strand.
CGCCAGGCAGCTACCTTGCTAACTCCGAGAATCTGCGTCAGGTTTAATCAATAACCTCTACCGGGTCCAGAAATGCCTGGATCTGCACACACGATGCAGGAAGTAACGTGAGTATGCTAACTCAGAAAGTAACAATAGTAAATAAATACTGAGAAGTAATGACGAGCAATAATGCAAGTAAAGTTCATATCACAAAAACTCAGTAAAATACGACATGCTTTTAAAACCAGAGTTTGAATAAAAACAACTCATTTAAATCCAGTTCCAGTGAAATCATTTAAGGACATCTTTCAACAGTTTTTCAAACAAAGGCTCAATGCAAAAGTGATAAAAAATGATGAAATCATAATCAGCCCCTCGGACAAAACATCACTCATATACAACCCCTCAGGCAAACCTCACAATCACTCGTATACAGCCCCTCGAGCAAACCTCACCATCACTCATGCCTCCCAATCACTCAGCACCCGACACTCGCACTCGCACTCAGTAGGTACCTAAACTCACTGGGGGTGTGTACACACTCCGGAGGGGCTCCTTCAGCCCAATCGCTATATCAAGCCAATCATGGCATAAATCAATGAGGCCCTTGGCCTATATTAAACATGCTGCGGCGTGCAGCCCGATCCCAAAATATCCTCACAGATCAGGACCTTAGCCTCACTCAGTCATAAACCTCTCAAACTCCTCAGGCTCTCAGTAAAACAAAGTACTCAACCCAAACAACATTTATAAGATACATTAAAACAGAGTAATAGAGGCAGAGCTATGCAGTAAATATTTGACATGACTGAGTATAGATTTTCAATCAAAAACAATGAGAGGATAGCAAGAAAAGACCTCTAAGGGTCCAAACAACACTGACATAAGGCCTAAATATGGCATCCGACCCAATTTATAGAATTTCTTTCTAAAACACATAAGAATCATATAATTTCAACAATATATTCAACTTCCAGTTGATATGGGACAGACCAAGTCACAATCTCCACGGTGCATGCCCACACGCCCGTCACCTGAAAATAGTCACATGACACAAAATTTGGGGTTTCATACCATCAGGACTAGATTTACAATAATTACTTACCTCAAACTGATCAAATCCCTACTCCGCGATGATCTTTCCCCTCGATTCGGCCTCCAAATGCTCCGAATCCATTCACAATCAGTACAATACTATAAATTTATGCTAAAAGAATGAATTCCACAAGAAAAACTATCAAATTAGACCCCAAACCCGAAATCGGCACAAACACGGCCCCGAACCCACGTCTCGAAAATCCGACAAAAATTACAAAATTTGAAAGCCCATTCGCTCACGAGTCCATACATACAAAATTTATCAAAATTCGACACCGTTTGATCTCTCAAATCCTCCCATCAAACTCTCCAAAATCCTAAGCCCTAACCCCTCATTTTCACCCCTAATTACCACTAATTAGATGATAATACAAATGGGAAAACACCATAGCTAGGAGTATTAGATCTCAAGAAACTTACCTCACTGAAAACCCTTGAATATCCCTTCAAAATCACTCTAAAACCTCCAAAATCCGACTTGAAAATGGTGAAAATGAACCAAAATTCACGAAGTGTTCTATTTATAGTTTGTGCCCAGGTCCTTCGCACCTGCGACCCAAAATCCGCTCCTGCACTTTCGCATTTGTGTAAAATACTCCGCACCTACGGAAAGTCACTAAAACCCCTAACTTATCACCTGCGCTCCACATCCGCATATGCCCCCCCCCGCAGATGCGGAAAAGACCTCGCACCTGCTGCCACTGCCTGACTTCCTCACTTCCGCTTCTGCGGGCACCTATCCGCATCTGTGGGCTCACAGGTGCGCACACCCACTTGCACTTGCGTTTCTCTCCAGTCCAACAAAATCTTGCACCTGCGCACCCTCACAGGTGCGATTACACCAACAACAACCTTCAGCCATTTCCCAAATTTCAAACTAGACCCGTTAACCTCCAGAAACACATCCCGAGGCCCTCAGGACCTCAACCAATAATACCAACAAGTCATATAACCCCATACGAACTTAGTCGCACCTTTGATTTAAACAAAACAACATCAAAACACCAAATTACCCTCGGATTTAAGCTTAAGAACTTCTAAACTTCCAAATTCCACAAACAACCCGAAACCTACCAAACCACGTCCGAATGACCTCAAATGTTTCACACACGTCACAAATGACACAATGAACCTACTCCAACTTTCGAAATTCCATTCCGACCCCGATATCTAACTTTCCACTACCGACCAAAATTGCCAAATTTCTAACTTTTGCCAATTCAAGCCTAATTCTACCACGAACCTCCAAATTCCATTCCGGATATGCTCCTACGCCCAAAATCAGCTAACGGAGCTAACCGAACCATAAAAATTCAATTTCGAGGTTGTTTACACATAAGTTAACATTAGGTTGACTTTTCCAACTTAAGCTTCCTAATAAGAGACTAAGTGTCGCATTCCACTCCGAAACTACTCCGAACCCCGAATCAACCAACACGATACGATAAAATACAGCTGAATAACACATAAAGAAGTAGAAATGGGAGAAATGAGGCTATAACACTCGAAATGGCTGGCCGGGTCGTTACGTCCTCCCCCTCTTAAACAAATGTTCATCCTCGAACGAGTCTAGAACATACCTTGAGTCTCAAATAGGTGTGGATAACTGGTCCTCATCTCCCGTTCGGTCTCCCAGGTGGCCTCCTCCGCAGGCTGACCTCTCCACTACACCTTCACTGAAGCTATGTCCTTTGACCTCAACTTTCGAACCTGCCGACCCAAAATAGCCACCGGCGCCACATCATAAGTCATATCACCCTCCAACTGAACTGTGCTGAAGTCCAAAACATGGGATGGATCGCAAACATACCTCCGGAGCATGGAAACATGAAATACCGGGTGTACACTCGGCAAACTAGGTGGCAAGGCGAGCTTATAAGCCACTTCCCCTATCCTCTGAAGCACCTCAAATGGCCCAATGAACCGGGGGATCAACTTGCCCCTCTTCCCAAACCTCATAACACCCTTCATGGGTGATACCTTCAGCAAAACCTTCTCCCCAACCATAAAGGACATATCAAGGACTTTCCTGTCCGCATAACTCTTCTGCCTAGACCGCGCTGTCCGGAGCCACTCCTGAATCAATTCACCTGATCTAATGCATCCTGAACCAAGTATGCACCTAAGAGTCTAGCCTCAGCCGGCTCAAACCGCCCTACCGGAGATCCACACCTCCTCCCATATAAAGCCTCGTACGGAGCCATCTGAATACTCGACTGATAACTGTTGTTATATGCAAACTCCGCGAGCGGCAAAAACTGGTCCCATGAGCCCAGAAAGTCAATGAAACACGCGCGCAACATGTCCTCCAATATCTGAATAGTGCGCTCGGACTGCCCTTCCGTCTGAGGGTGAAAAGCTGTGCTCAACTCAACCTGAGTACCCAACTCTCGCTGCACGACCCTCCAAAACTGTGATGTGAACTAAGTACCTCTATCAGAATTGATGGAGACTGGGACACCATGCAGGCGAAAAATCTCTTGATTATAAATCTCAGCCAACCGCTCTGAAGTGTAAGTAGCACCAACAAGAATGAAGTGCACGGACTTGGTCAGCCGATCCACAATAACCCATATAACATCAAACTTCCTCAAAGTCCGTGGGAGCCTAACTACAAAGTCCATGGCGATCCGCTCCCACTTCCACTCTGGGATCTCTAATCTCTGAAGCAAGCCATCCGATCTCTGATGCTCATACTTAAACCTGCTGACAATTGAGACACCGAGCTACGAACCCAACTATATCCTTCTTCATCCGCCTCCACCAATAGTGTTGTTCAAATCCTGGTACATCTTCACGGAACCCGGATGGATGGAATACCGCGAGCTATGGGCCTCCTCAAGAATCAACTCCCGAAGCCCATCTACATTAGGCACACATATCTGGCCCTGCATCCTCAACACACCATCATCACCAATAGTCACATCTCTAGCATCACCTCGCCAGACCCTTTCCTGAAGAATGATCAAGTGGGGGTCATCATACTGAAGCTCCCTGATACGGTCATAAAGAGAAGACATGGAGACCACACAAGCCAATACCCGACTCGGCTCCGAAATGTCCAATCTCACAATCTGGGCCGCTAAGGCTTGAACATCCAATGCCAAGGGTCTCTCTACTGCCGCAAGATATGCTAAACTCCCCAAACTCTCCGCCCGATGACTCAAAGCATCGGCCACCCCATTGGCCTTCTCCGGATGGTAAATAATAGTGATATCATAGTTCTTGGAGAACACCCTCGCTCCCTGAAGCTGGTCAAATAAATCATTCATACGAGGCAAAGGATACTTATTCTTGACTATGACCTTGTTCAACTGCCTATAATCAATACACATCCTCATGAAACCATCCTTTTTCTTCACAAATAGAACCGGTTCACCCCCAAGGTGACACACTAGGCCGAATAAACCCCTTATCAAGTAGTTCCTAAAGCTGTTCTTTCAATTCCTTCAACTCTGCCGGTGCCATACGATATGGTGGAATAGAAATAGGCTGAGTTCCCGACACCAAATCAATACTAAAGTCAATATCCCTGTCAGGCGGCATGCCCGGCAGGTCTGTAGGAAACACATCCGGAAAATCACATACTACCAGAATAGAATCAATGGTAGGAGTCTCTGCACTAACATCTCTCACAAAATCCAAATACGATAGACAACCCTTCCCAACCATATGCTGAGACTTTAAGTATGAAATCACCTTACTTGGTATATAATCTACAGAACTGCTCCACTCAACCCTCGGAAATCCCGGCATCGCCAACGTCACGGTCTTACCATGATAATCTAGAACAACATGGCATGGATATAACCTATCCATACCCAATTTCACATCAAAATCGACCATACTGAGCAACAAAAGGTCCACTCGGGTCTCCAGACCCCCAATAGTCATAATACACGACCAATATACGTGGTCTACAATAATAGTATCGCCCACAGGAGTAGATACATGAATAGATGAAACTAAAGACTCACGGTGCATGTCCAAAAAATGAGAAAAATATGAGGAAACATAGGAATACATGGAACCAGCGTCAAACAATACGGAGGCATCTGTGTGACACACCGCATGATCGACCTCCCCCTCTAGGGCGACCCTAGCTGACTGACCTCCACCCATAGCTGACTGGGCGGATGATGAATTAACTGGTGCTGAAGTCGATGGCTGACTCCTCTGCTGAGGCGGAACCCATGACGATAAGTACACTGCCTCCAAATATGCCCAAACTCCCTACACTCGAAACAACCCCTAGTGCTGGTGACAGGGACAACCAGGAACCCCTAGCACCGAGATGACTGGTAGAAGAACCTGGCATGGAGGAGCCTTGAACTGAGGGAGCACGGGACGAACTCTGGGATGGGAGGCACTGAATGATGAGTGGCCCTAATGAGGATTGTAAGAACCATGGCCCGATGATGCACCACGGTGAACTAGTCGAGCTGACTGAGCATGCCTGAATGGACGACCTCTGTCGTGCTGGAACTGACCCCCAGAAGGAGCACCACTGAATCCACCTTGTCCACGAGGCCTCTTGGACTCCCTCTAAACCCTCTCCTGACCGCGAACCATCTCAATCTATCGAGCAATGTCAACAACCTCATCAAAAGTAGTAACATACACTCTCTCTCCGGTCATAAGAAATCGAAGCTGAAAATCAAGGCCATCTATAAACCTCTTGATCCTCTCTCAGTCTGTGGGAACCAACCAGATCACATGACGGGCCAACTCAGAGAATCACATCTCATACTGTGTCACAAACATATCACCCTGTCAAAGCTGCTCAAACTGTCTGCATAGCTCCTCTCTGCAGACAGAGGTACAAGCTTCTCCAAAAAGAGAACGGAGAACTGCTGCCAAGTAAGGGGTGCTGCGCCAACCAGCCTACGCCTCTGGTAAGCCTCCCACCAACTAAATGCAGCCCTAGAGAACTGGAAAGTAGTGAATGAGACCCCATTAGTCTCCAGAATACCTGTTGTCCGGAGCATCCTCTGACACTTATCTAAGAAAACTTGTGCATCCTCACCCTCTGCACCACTGAAAGATGGAGGCCGGAGTCTCCCAAACCTCTCCAATCTACGCTGATCATCCTCAGGCATAATAGGAGCTACATAGTCCTGAGCAGCTACAACCGGCTGAGCTGGTGGTGTCCCCGGTGTCTGAAGTCCCTGAACAACTTGCTCCGGTGTGCGACAGGCGGGAGTCTGAGTGCCTCCCCTGGCATGAGAAGTACCTATGGCCGTAGAAATAGAGACTGCCCGAGCAAGGCCAGTACATACTGAAAAAATCTGAGCTAGGGCCTCCTGAAGGCCAGGAATCACAATTGGCACAGGTGGTGCCTGAGCTGGTCTCGCTGGAGAATCAGCGACTGGGACCTGGTCTGGAGCAACTGGAGGGTCTACAGGTACTGCCCCAGCTGCTGTGTGGGCTACACCTCTACCTTACCACGACCTCGACCTCTCACGGGCCTGGATGGTGGTACTAGTGGCTGCTCACCCTGTCCGGTAGTGCGAGTCCTCACCATCTGTGAGAGAATGAAACAATAGAAGTTTAGTTACAAGAATCAACAAATTCTCATGACAAGAGTTCAAGAATGTGAGATTTTTCCTAAGGGTTATGCAACCTCTCGAAGATAAGTACGGGCGTCTCTGCACCGATCCGCAAGACTCTACTAAACCTTCTCATGACTCATGAGACCTATGTAACCTAGGCTCTGATACCAACTTGTCACGACCCAAACTAACCTTGTCGATGGCGCCTATCGTGGTACTAGGCAAGCCGACACAAATACCAAAACAAATTGATATTTTCATTTCAAAGATAATTTCAAAGCTATTTAATATAAAACCTTCATAAAGGTATTCAAATAAAAACAAAAGTGCGAAAATGAAAAGCCCGACATCGGGGTGTCACTAGTCATGAGCAACTACTACAATTGTCTGTAAATATCAAGACTAACATAGTCTGGGATTAATAAAGTACAATTAAGGGAAGATAAAGAAGGAGGAAAGCAGGGCTGAGATCGCTAGGCAGCTACCCTGCTAACTCCGAGAATCTGCATCAGGAATAATCAACAGCCTCTATCGGGTCCAGAAACGCCTGGATCTGCACACAAGGTGCAGGGAGTAACGTGAGTACGACAACTCAGTAAGTAATAACAGTAAATAAAGACTGAGAAGTAGTGACGAGCAATAATGTAAGTAAATTTCATATCACAAAAACTCAGTAAAATACGACATACTTTCAAAACCAGAGTTTGAATCAAAACAACTCATTTAAATCCAGTTCCAGTGAAATCACTTAAGGACATCTTTCAACAGTTTTTCAAAAAAAGGCTCAATGATAATGTGAGCAAAAATGATGAAATCATAATCAGCCCCTCGGGCAAAACATCACTCATATACAGCCCTTCGGGCAAACCTCTCCATCGCTCATGCCCCCTAGTCACTCAGCACATGGCACTCACACTCAGTAGGTACCTGCGCTTACTGGGGGTATGTACAGACTCCGGAGGGGCTCCTTCGGCCCAAGCGCTATATCAAGCAAATCATGGCATAAATAAATGAGGCCCTCGGCCTATATCAAACATGATGTGGCATGAAACCCGATCCCAAAATATCCTCACAAATCAGGCCCCCGGCCTCACTCAGTCATAAACCTCTCAAGCCCCTCGGGCTCTCAGTAAAACAAAGTACTCAGCCCAAACAACATTTATATGATGCATCAAAATAGATTAATAAAGGCTGAGCTATGCAGTAAATATATGACATGACTGAGTATAGATTTTAAATAAAGAAAATGAGAGGATAGCAAGAAAAGACCTCTAAGGGTCCAAAAAACACTGTCATAAGGCCTATACATGACGTCCAACCCAATTTATAGAATTTCTTTCTAAAACACATAAGAATCATATAGTTTCAACAAAATATTCAGCTTTACAGTTGATACGGGACATACCAAGTCAGAATCTCCACGGTGCACGCCCACACGCCCGTCACCTAGCATGTGCATCACCTTAAAATAGTCACATGACACAAAATTCGTGGTTTCATACCCTCAAGACTAGATTTACGATCGTTACTTACCTCAAACCGATCAAATCCCTGCTCCGTGATGCTCTTGCCCCTCGATTAAGCCTCCAAATTCACCAAATCTATTCACAATTAGTACAATACCATCAATTTATGCTAAAGGAATGAATTCCACAAGAAAAACTATCAAATTAGACCCAAACCCGAAATCGACTCAAACCCGGCCCCCGGGCTCACATCTCGAAATTCGACAAAAATTATAAAACTTGAAAGACCATTCACTCATGAGTCCATACATACGAAATTTATCAAATTTCGACACCGTTTGATCCCTCAAATCCCTCCATCAAACTCTCCAAAATCCCAAGCCCTAACTCATCATTTTCACCCCTAATTTCCACTAATTAGATTATAATACAAATGGGAAAACACCATAGATAGGAGTATTAGAGCTCAAAAAACTTACCTCACTGAAAAACCTTGAATCTCCCTTCAAAATCACTCCAAAAACCGACTTGAAAATGGTGAAGATGAACCAAAATTCGCGAAGTGTTCTATTTATAGTTTCTGCCCAGGTCCTTCGCATCTGCGACACAAAATCCGCACCTTCGGTTTCGCATTTGCGTAAAATACTCCGTACTTGCAGAAAGTCACTAAAACCCCTATCTTCGCACCTGCGCTCCACATCCGCATCTGTGCCCCTCGCAGATGCGGAAAAGACTTCGCACCTGCGGTCATTGCCTGACTTCCTCACTTCAACTTCTGCAGGAACCTATCCGCATCTGCGGGCTCGCAGGTGCGCACACCCACTCGCACCTGCATTTCTCACCAGTCCAATAAAATCTCGCACCTACGCCTTACCCACCGCACCTGCGGCAACACCCTCGCAGGTGCGATTATCCCAGTAACAACAACCTTCAGCCATTTTCGAAATTTCAAACTTGGCTTGTTAACCTCCTGAAACACACCCGAGACCCTCGGGACCTCAACCAACAATACCAACAATTCATATAACCCCATACGAACTCAGTTTCACCTTTGAATTATGAAAAACAACATCGAAACACCAAATTACCCTCGAATTCAAGCCTAAGAACTTCTATACTTCTAAATTTCGCAAACGATGCCGAAACCTACCAAACCACGTCCGAATAACCTCAAATTTTTCACACACGTCAAAAATGATACTATATACCTACTCCAGCTTCCGGAATTCCATTCTGACCCTGATATCTAACTTTTCACTACCGACCAAAATCGCCAAATTTCCAACTTTCGCCAATTCAAGCCTAATTCTACCACGAACCTCCAAATTCCATTTCAGACGCGCTCCTACGTCTAAAATCACCTAACGGAGATAATTGAACCATAAAATCTAAATTCGAGGTTGTTTACACATAAGCTAACATCCGGTTGACTTTTCCAACTTAAGCTTCCTAATAAGAGACTAGGTGTCTCATTCCACTCCGAAACAACTTCGGACCCGAACCAACCAACACGATACGATAAAATACAATTGAATAACACATAAAGAAGCATAAATGGGGGAAACAGGGCTATAATCTCGAAACGACCGGTCGGGTCGTTACAAGGTTTGAGTAAAATTGGGAGTCTAATAGGAAGCCATTGATCGCTGATAGTCATACAGTAAAGAAAATGGGATTGAGATTTGCTAGGCTTTTTGTTGAGGTTGAGATGGATAATCAGCAACCTAATAAAGTGTTTTTTTAAGAATTAAGAAAGGCTGCTCATGGAGAAAAAATTGTAGTATGATTGAAGCCTATATTGCGTAAACTGTGTAAGAAATATGGACAAGATGAACAAGTGTGTGGGGTAAAGAAGGTACAACCAGCAGCCGCTAAAGTGCAAAATAGAGTTGATTAAGTTGTAAAAGAACAAGCAAATTCAAATGAAACAAGCAAATAGTAGAGGAGAAAACTTCAACTGAACCAACAGTTACTAACTTACCACAGGCTAGGAAGGACAAAGCAGGCTGAGTTACGCTTATGAATATGGCTACAAACAACTAAACAGGTATACCAAGAGAATAAAGTAGGAGGAATTAGCTACCATAACCAACTTTTAAAGTCTTAGAGACTAAGAATGGCAATAAAGGTAAAGATGTTCAACAGAGTAATTGGACTGTTAAGAATATGGGAGGGAAAAGCCCACCTCCCTGTGGACATGAGATTGTAGATTTTCGCCAGCGTGTAGAGAATTGTGAGCTCATAGAATTTCCTACAAGTGGAAGTAGGTATACCTTGAATGACAGACATGGAGACAATAGGATTTTATCCAAGATTGACTGGGTATTTATCAACACAAATTATCTTAATTTTATGCCTAATTTCAGTGCACAATACCTGAATGAATGAATAAGTGATCACTTTCCACTCAAGCTAACTCCTCTTATGCACAAAGGAAAGCTAATGCAGTCTTCAAGTATTGAAATATATGGTCTTCTCATCCTAACTTCCAAGATGTGGTGAAGGAGGGATGGAACCAGCCAGTGCAAGGCTGCAACATGTTTAAAGTAGCGAGGAAGTTAAAAATGTTAATACAAGTTGAGGGATCTAAATAAAAGGCACTTCAACAACATTAGAGCTATTGTTGATGAAGATAGACTGGCCTTGTCAGAGCACAAACTGCACTACATAGTAACCCCTTGGATACAAGGCTACAGGAAGAAGCAGAAGAGGTTCCACAATTTCATGAAATCTTTCTATCTTGCTGAAGTTTTCCTGCAACAAAGGAATAAAGCTACATGGATTAAATTAGGTGATAACAATAGCAGACATTTCTTTTCTGTGATCAAACACAAAAAATTACAACAAGCCATAATTCAGTTAACAGATAATCAAGGGAGAGTACAAACAAAATAAGAAGACACAACATCGATCTTTGTGGATTATTATCAGGAGCTGCTAGGGACAAGAGGTAGGAACAAGGTACAAGCCTTTCAGAGTCTCTTGTGAAATGGGAAGACACTGACAACTGCACAACAACTAAAGTTTGTTAGGCCATATACAACTGCTGAGGTTAAGGCTGCCATGTTTAGTATAGAGGAGACCAAGATCCCTGGTGTAAATGGGAGTGGATTCTACAAAACCTCATGGTCCATTATTGGGAAGAGGTGACAAATGCTATATTGGAATCTTTTAAGAAAGGTCAGCTACTTAGGCAGATGAGTTCCACTATCATTGCTCTTATTCCAAAGGTAGACAACCCCCTATTGGCTAGCCAATTTAGGATTATATCATGTTACAATGTCATCTATAAGTGTATTTCTAAGATCATTTGTAAGAGACTAAGGAAAGCCATATAAGTGCTTGTTGCTGATAATCAAGCAGCTTTTATTCAAGTGAGTAACTTATTCACAATGTACTTATCTGCCATGACTTACTCAGGCATTACAACAGGAAGACTAATACAAGGTGTTTGATGAAAATTGATCTAAAGGAAGCCTATGACGTGGTTAGCTGGGAGTTTCTGGAAGAGGTACTAAAAGGCTTTAGATTTCCCATATTGTTTGTACAATTAATCATGATACGTGTTACAACTACTACATTTGCAGTTAAAGTAAATCGTGTTGGATATGGATACATTGAGCAAAAAAAAGGACTTAGGCAAGGAGACCTTACGTCTCCACTTAAATTTGTGTTGGTCATGGAGTACCTAACTAGAGTGATAAGGAGAATGAGTGACCACCCTAATTTCCAGTACCATCCTATGTGCAAGAGTACAAAGCTCACTCGCCTCATCTTTGCAGATGACTAGACGATGTTCTGCAAAGGCAATCTCAAGTTCATACAGAGGGTGATAGAGGTTGTCAACCACTTTAGTGAAGTATTTGATTTGGTGGCTAACCTTGACAAGTCATGTATCTTATTAGCAGGGATTGATGATGAATTGCAGCAGACGATTTTGAGCACTACAGGATTCTCAATTGGAACATTACCTATGAGATACCTCTGATTACTTTTATCTTCTAAAAATGGAGTAAAGTTGAATATCATCACTTAATGGAGAAAGATTACAAAGAGGATTTTTTTGGTTATACTAAACAACTTATGTTGGTAGACTGCAAGTTATTAATGTTATCATCTTTTCTGTTAATAATATTTTAGGGAGTTGTGTTCATACTTTCACAAAGTGTCATAAAAGATATTGATAGAGAGTGTAGAGAGTACCTCTAGGGTAGTATTGAAGGGCATATGAAATTGGCACTAGCGTCTTAGGATACAATTTGTAAACCCAAGAAGTTTTGAGGGTTAAATACTAATGGATGTAAGCTATGTGTGACGGGCTAGTCTGGGCCGGACACAAAAAAATAGCCCGTCCAGTTATTGCTCCAGGCTGGTTAGTGGGCTGGGTTTTTGTTGAATTTTGGTGGGCCCGTCCGGTTTCGGGCTTAACGGGTCCAGTTTACTTATTTATTTTTGTATATTTTATTTTTCTTATTCAATGTTATTGATACTTAAGTGTTTAAAAACTTTTAAGGCTTAGAATTAAACTTTAAAGTTTAAAGTTTAAAGTTTTAATTTTAAAATTTAAATTTTTAAATTGAAATTTGAATGTAAGTGGCTACAAAAAACTATTTAATAAGACCAATATGCAATATGTAATGATCAAACTCTGAAGGAGAAGTTTTATATTTTCATTGAATAATAAATATTACATCAAAATTAATTTGCAAGTTCTATTTTGATTTTTTTTATTTTTGAACTTGCAAATTAAAAGTTTACAACAATTATAAAAAGTAAGAAAGAATATATCATGTCACGACCCAAAATCCCGAAGGTCGTGATGGCGCCGGAAATCAATGTCAGGCAAGCCAAATCATTAATTAATTGAAATAACTTCCCGATTTTAACATTTATGAAAATATTTCCTTTCACTTTATTACATAAGAACCAAATAAAATCTGTCAATTAGAAAAATGGTTTGAATGCTATACTTTAACAATTATGAGACAACACATATCCCAGAACACGGTGTCACAAGTACATGAGCAATTTCTAAGAACTTACACAATCATTACAAAGCCTGTCCGAAATACAACTGGACAAGGAAATTTAAAATAAAAATAAATACAGTACGAACGAGACTCTGTCAGCTGCGGATCGCCTCCGGATGATGCAACTTGTCTAAGTCTCCGAATCCTCCATATTGCTATGAAAGTACCTGTGTAATAAAATTCACAACAAGTGCAACATGAGTACAAAAATAACGTGTACTCAGTAAGTCGCCCGCCTAACCTCAGAGAGGTAGTGACGAGAGGTCAGATTAGACACTTACCAAAGGTGAATTTAGAATATTTAGGTATGACACTAAGCATGATTATCATAGGCAATTCATTAAAATCAGGAATAGATATTTTCGATTCCGTTCCCGTTTAACACTTTATATCTTTGTCATATTAATAACAATTATTCAACATGGTGATTTAATCAAATGACAATTTATCGACGGGAAGCAACAACTTCTTCCAAAATCTTTTTAATAACTTCAAATCTCTGTCATTTCAATTGACAACTTAATATTTCAGGCCAGTAATCAGGCAAACTCATAGAAACTACGCAGTAAATGTCATGCGCAAGCAACGCCGAGGGTCGTTCAGCCCGAACCAACATAAACATAAACTGTGCACTGCCGAGGGTCGAACGGTTCGAACCATAGATGCATCTATCTGCCCAGCTCGCGAATCAATCATGCGACGCAGTTAAAAATAATAAGGCTAGCCTTCTCACAAATCATACCTGCGACTCAGATGCTCATATGAATACACGCAAATACAGGGTCATCCTGCTCGCGAATCATACATGCGACTCAGACACCCAAAGTTACACATATGCACATAATAAATCCGTGTTTTATCAAGAAAGGCGTTTTTCTCGGGAAAGTAGAAAAATACTTATTAAAAGAAACATGAAATATAGGTTTTGAAATCTTTGTTTTTAAAAATCATTTGTCAAGTTTAATGATATTCCACGATACAACCCAGTCCAGGTACACAATTATCCACAGAGAGATAAATTCTCTTTTTAGAAGGTTAACAAGATGAACTCTAGTTTTCTCTTAGATATCCAATTACGTCTTTGACTATATTAGCAGTTTAATATTGCAGGCAGGATTACAGGTACACACATAAGGCATGATAATGGGTCCTAGACTACCCGGACATGGCATAATAGTAGCTACGCACGGACTCCCGTCACCTCGTGCGTACGTAGCCAGCGAAGATAATAACATGTACTGATTTAATTCACCTAGGGGACGATTCCCCCTCACAAAGTTAGAAAGGAGACTTACTTCGCTCCGAAATTCCAATACCGGCTTCCAAGTCCCTCCGATGACTCCAACAGACGCACATCGCTCCGAAAATACCACATAACGGCAAAGCAATAAAAATTCATCCTAATACTCACAATAAATTCAGATTATATACTTTTCCAACCCCGCTCGGAGAAATGATCAAAATGCCCTCGGGCCCACGCGCCCGAAAATTCGAAATTCTTGAAGATACATGCTACCCATAGCTCTACTAGTTCAAGCATGCAATTTACTTTACATTCCATACTCAAATTCGTGGCTAAATTCCAAATTTACATTTTCTAGGTTTCTTCAAAAATTTCCCAAATTTCTATCAATTTCCATGCTTAATCCATGCATATAATCTTGTATTTATATAACAAACGGAAGGAATTTACTTACCTTGATGCCTGACGAAAATCCCCCCTTGAAATGCTCTCCAAAAATCGTCCATGACAATGGGAAATGGGTGAGAAATGACAAAAACCCGTCTTTAAAACATTCTGCCTAGGCCTTCCTTCGCACTTGCGGTCCAATAGCCGCTTCTGCGGCTCCGCACCTGCGGAAATTCCATCGCAGGTGTGGCTCTGACTCAACCCAGCATTTATCGCTTCTGCGGTCCATTCTTTGCACCTACGCTTCCGCAGGTGCGACCCATCTTCCACACCTGCAGCCTCCTTAGCTCCAGCCCAAAATTCGCACCTGCAGTGCCCTTATCCGCACCTGCGGCTCCGCACCTACGGTCAAAGCCTCGGAGGTGCGGTTACACCAGATGACAGCAGTCTTCAGCCTTCTTCAACTTCAACATTGATCCGTTAACCACCCGGAATCCACCCGAGGCCCCCGGGACCCCGTCCAATTATACCAACCTGTTCCAAAACATAGTGCGGACTTGCTCGAGGCCTGAAATCACATCAAACAACATCGAAACCACGAATTGCACCCAATTTCCAACTTTATGAACTTAGAATTTTCCAACTTCTACATCCGATGCCGAAACCTATCAAATCACGTCCGATTGACCTCAAATTTTGCACACAAGTCAAATTCAACATTACTGACCTGCTCTAACTTCCGGAATCGCACTCCGACCTCGATATAAAAACTTCCACTTCCGGTTGGTTTTCTCAAAAACCTTCAAATTTCTATCTTTAGACAAATGACCTCAAAATGACCTACAGACATCCAAATCCACTTCCAATCGCGCTCCCAACTCCAGAATCACCATACGAAGCTACTCCCAGACTCGGAATCCCAAACGGACATCAACCTCACTGAAATGCACTTCAAGCCCAAATTCGTGAAATCTTTCTAAAATGCGAACTTCCACAATATACACCGAAACGCTCTCGGGTTATCCAAACCCCGAGCCGGACATACACCCATGTCCGAAATCATCATACGAACCTGATGGAATCTTCAAATCCTGATTCGGAGGTCGTTTATTCAAAATTTCAATCTTAGTCCATTTCTCCAACTTAAGGCTTCTGAAATGAGAATTTTCTTTCCAAACCAACTCTAAACTTCCCGAAATTCAATTCCGACCACACCTACAAGTCATAACACCTGAAACAAAGCTACTCGCAGCCTCAAACCGCAGAACGACGCGCTAGAGCTCAAAATGACCGGTCGGGTCGTTATATTCTCCCCTACTTAAACCAATGTTCGTCCTCGAACGTGCTAAGAATTGCTCTGGAGTTAACTGAAATCACAATTTAACATCTCGAGCACTTGCCCGTGCTACCACAACCAGTTGAGTACATCAGCTTGATCAAATCTGAAGATTTCTTCTTTTATCCATATAATAAGCTCGAAACCTGGTTCTAATACCTGAAATTTTCTTCCAGGCCTACTTCCAACATATAAACACCGTATCAACTACCACACGATATACCAGAACATGACTGCATACCTTTGCTGAATCGGCACCGCATAACTCATCATCTGACCACAATGACACTCCCTGAACCTTAATAGCCCAAATTTCACGAATCTGGTGCTCCCGATGCACCTCATAAAAAATATACATACATCCTGCTATAATGCTGGCGATACCACCACAACGGAGGAAATGTGCAGGAATTCACACCCAACTGCAGAGTTAACAAATCCTTGGATACCTCATCTTGACTAGAATCATCACTTCATTATGAACCTGAATAATGGTATTTGTTCTTTAATATACAGTTCACATAACCTCATCACACTAATCCCTAATCCAATAATCTCGTCTCACCCAGTATGAACTGCTCAGACAACAAATCACCCCAAACATGGCCAACAGCCTCATATGATACCACATCGCGCCAGTAGACCATAACTCAAACATGATAATAAGAAATGACTCAGGAAGGAACTATTCAACTCACGCAACTAATATGAATTCTTATTAGAAAATAGGAAATAAAACACAATAAAATACATACATATTAACCCTTCTCATCATCACACTGTTGCGGCGTGCAACCCGATCCAAATAACATACCCGTGGCGGCGTGCCACCCGATCCCATCATAAAACCCACATAAGGAAATATACACGGAGCCGAATCGTTCACTATTACACAAATTACTGGATATCGATCACAAGCACGCTAAGTGCATAATTCCATCATGGGGAGACTGATAAAGCTGCATGCTACAAAACTCAAGCACCACGGAGGTGCGATATATATATATATATATATATATACACACACACTCTGGATCTCAAGAGCTATCCTGCTCACATAACATCCCTACTACGCGAGACCTCAACACATAGGAAATTATCAAGCCGTTTCACAACTCGCACATCACAATCAGAATAACACATGAATTTGACGAAGACAAAACAACACCTGATATCCCAACACCTCTCCTTGAGGAGCGCCATACTAAAATGAAAATACCTGCCTCACATGAAGCCCAAAATCATATTTAAATCCATCCACAAGCATCGAGTCTACCTTGCTCGCACCAACTAAGCTAATAGCTTTACCTGGGTCCATATTGACCCACTTCCTCTCATAATATGCAAGAACAACCATCATAGCCGGGACAAACACCTCACAATCCACAACCAAATGAACTGAAGGCCTCTCAGGCATAACTTCTCAAATAAACAACATCGCACTTCTTTATACTCAGTCCAAATCTTCAATCCATTATGTGACTACATGTCATACTTATGCGATCTTTTCGCGGTCATGCTCCCACGACCTTCCACACAAGGCAACAAGTCTGCTCATCCACCACTGGCCATACTATGCTATAAGACAATTCAAGAACTCATAACCAGTGTACAAAGCCTCTTCCACTGAATCTCAATCTTAGGTGACACTGAAGATAACACCAGCTTACTAAACTTTCAAATCATTTTTCCTTGCTCTTCCGAGCTAATGACATCCTGATCATCACCGAACCGCAATCTCGATTCTTACTCCCAGTTACATACTGCTTTCCGCACCTAACATGCCAGGATGAGGTAGCACAAGAATTCCATCATAACTTCTGAACCACCGATAGGGTGAACACTTCATCATATAGAAACCTTTTACTTAACTCAATTCAAGGGTACCATCTTGACACACGAGTGAATTCCCACAATCACCCAACATGCAAATCCTTAGGTAGTAGTCTATACCACCATAACCCTTCCGGGGTCCTCCTACACCTGGCAGGCCACAACACTCAATGCTCCCACATAAAATCCGTTACGACGGTCGACAAGCCTCGCACACACCGGCACAAGCCACATGCATAACTAAATCACATTAAAGGAACCAGTCACTGCCGCAATGTGCCATTTCAACCATGGCTAATCAATCTATCTTCTTTTAATCATCTTCAATTGCCTCAAGAGTAATAGTAACTTCCTTCAACCCATAGCAAACTCAATCCTCACTCATCCCGAGTGACCTTGATTCACGAGACTATGCTGCCTAAATCCCGCAACCCGTCTCATACCCTTCTGATAATCTTTCTACCGATTCGGAGTTTATTCCTCTCACTCCTTTAATACTATCCTGCATGCTAAAACATATCATAGAACATTCCAACCATCCTCCTCCTTTCTCAGAAATTACTCTGTAAAAGCTCGATTCTCGATCATCTTGCTGCCTGGAACCCTTAAATGCCGCATTCTTAACTTTTGAACTCACTAGGACCGCTATTGAGAGTCACCCACTCTGACTGCCCCCGAATACAATCAACTCCATGGCTTTTCTAGCACAGGAACACCCCTTTCAAGGAAACACGCGACCGAGTCACTATCCTGACAACTCACCTATGCCTTAAGCAAAATTATGAATCTTCCAAAGCCTAACCCTGGCCCGACAGGGCCAACTTTTGCACATATTAATCAAATTCTACGCACAATCGTCATTTTAATCCACGACCCTATGCGAAGATAACCCTACAACCCAACTGCAGATGGTGGGACTCCCCCACTTGGCCCGAAACTACTCCTTGCACCACTCTAGACCCTGCTGAGATCCCTTCTCCTTTGATACACGAACTTGCTCAACCAATCCGTCCAATTCTTCCAGATCCTCCTGCTAGCACTCCCTAAATACTCAGATTCTCTAGCATCATTCTCACATTCTGCCTCCTACCGACTGGCCACTAGAACCCCTCACAGAAACCTACCAACCCCGCCATTGCTAACCTATTCCCAGAAGATAACCCACCTGTGGAAATCACCCGCAGACACCTTCCAACGATGCTGAAATGCACGCTCCCTGTGAATTCAATACCCCATCCTACGCCCTTCTTCATTTACTAACTTTACTAGTCCGTCCGCTCCTCATGGACATCCATTAAATGTGTGACAATGCCTTCAAATTCCAAGCTATGCTGCCGCTCCCTCACTTTGCGACTGCTCGACTTCCGCTTCTTACACCTAGCCTCCTAGAGATGGAACCACCGCCTAGCCTCACTTCAGGAACATTCTCTGTAGCTCTCAAACCAGCAGATTACCACGATTTCAAGCTCTCCGAAGATTATCTTTCTCTAGCTGCCTTCATTATCAACACTCTGGGAAGACCTCCCTTCAAACCATTCATCACTCCAAACATACGGGCAAGCATTCTATCATCTTATCGACACCGCGCGACAATCAATTGCAAACATCATCATTACCCGAGCATAGCCTTAAGGCTCCTAGAAATACAGCTACTGAGCTGAAACAACATATTACCCTTTTGCAGGGCCATAACAACAACCATGACCAATTACACATGGAAGCATCTCGAATTACATTAGTAGCACCATTTTCATTCCTCAAATTCCGGATCAATAGCAAGCGCTTCGCGACACGTATGATTGAGTAGGAATGAACATAGGCATAAGCCTCAAAGGAATCAACTCGCACGACGAGGAATCAAGAAGGGAAGTACTCCTAACAGCCCTGTAGCCCCTCGAAGATAAGTACAGACGTCTCAATACCGATCCGCAAGACACTACTAGACTTGCTCATGACTCATGAGACCTACGGGAACCTAGCGCTTTGATACCATGTTGTCACGACCCAAAATCTCGAAGGTCGTGATGGCACCGGACATCAATATCAGGCAAGCCAAATCATTAATTAATTGAAATAACCTCCCGGTTTTAACATTTATGAAAACATTTTCTTTCACTTTATTACATAATAACCAAATAAAATTTGTCAATTAGGAAAAATGGTTTGAATACTATACTTTAACAATTACGACCCAACACATATCCCAGAACCCGGTGTCACAAGTACATGAGCAATTTTTAAGAACTTACACAATCGTTACAAAGCCTGTCCGAAATACAACTGGACAAGGAAATTTAAAATAAAAATAAATACAGTACGAAGGAGACTCTATCAGCTGCGGATCGCCTTCGGATGATGCAACTCGCCTAAGTCTCCGAATCCTCCACATTGCTATGAAAGTACCTGTGCAATAAAATGCACAGCAAGTGCAACATCAGTACAAAAACAACGTGTACTCAGTAAGTCGTCCGCCTAACCTCAGAGAGGTAGTGGCGAGAGGTCAAATTAGACGCTTACTAAAGGTCAATTTATAATATTTAAGTATGATACTAAGCATGATTATCATAGGCAATTCATTAAAATCAGGAATAGATATTTTTGACTCCATTCCCGTTTAACACTTTATATATTTGTCATATTAATAACAATTATTCAACATGGTGATTTAATCAAATGAAAATTTATCGACGGGAAGGAATAACTTCTTCCAAAATCTTTTTAATAACTTCAAATCTCTGTCATTTCAATTGACAACTTAATATTTCAGGCCAGTAATCAGGCAAACTCATAGCAACTACGCAGTAAATAACATGCGCAAGCAACACCGAGGGTCGTTCGGCCCGAACTAACATAAACATAAACTGTGCACTGCCGAGGGTCGAACGACTCGAACCATAGATGCATCTATCTGCCCCGCTCGCGGATCAATCATGTGACGCGGTTAAAAATAATAGGGCTAGCCTGCTCACGAATCATACCTGCGACTCAGATGCTCATATGAATACACGCAAATACATGGTCATCCTGCTCGCGAATCATACATGCGACTCAGGCACCCAAAGTTACACATATGCACATAATAAATCCGTGTTTTATTAAGAAAGACGTTTTTTCTCGGGAAAGTGGAAAAATCCTTATTAAAAGAAACATGAAATATAGGTTTACAAATCTTTGTTTTTGAAACTCATTTGTCAAGTTTAATGATATTTCACGATACAACCCAGTCCAGGTACACAATTATCCACAAAGAGCTAAATTCTCTTTTTAGAAGGTTAACAAGATGAACTCTAGTTTTCTTTTAGGTATCCAATTACGTTTTCGAATATATTAGCAGTTTAATATTGCAGGCAGGATTACAGGTACACACATAAGGCATGCTAGTGGGTCCTAGACTACCCGGACATGGCATAATAGTGGCTACGCACAGACTCCCGTCACCTCGTGCGTACGTAGCCCCCGAAGATAATAACATGTACTGATATAATTCACCTAGGGGAGGATTCCCCCGCACAAAGTTAGAAAGGAGACTTACCTCGCTCCGAAATTCCAATACCGGCTTCCAAGCCCCTCCGATGATTCCAACGGACGCACAACGTTCCGAAACTACCACATATTGGCAAAGCAATGAAAATTCATCCTAATACTCACAACAAATTCAGATTATATACTTTCCCAACCCCGCTCGAAGAAGTGACCAAAATGCCCTCGGGCCCACGCACCCGGAAATTCGAAATTCTTGAAGATACATGCTACCCATAGCTCTACTAGTTCAATCATGCAATTTACTCTACATTCCATACTTAAATTCGTGGCTAAATTCCAAATTTATATTTTCTAGGTTTCTTTAAAAATTTCCCAAATTCCTACCAATTTCCATACTTAATCAATGCATATAATCTTGTATTTATCTAACAAATGGAAGGAATTTACTTACCTTGATGCCTGGCGAAATTCCCCCTTGAAATGCTCTCCAAAAATCGTCCATGACAATGAAAAATGGGTGAGAAATGACAAAAACCCGTCTTTAAAACATTCTGCCCAGGCCTCCCTTCGCACCTGTGGTCCAATAGCCTCTCCTGCGGCTCTGCACCTGCGGAAATTCCATCGCAGGTGCGGCTCTGACTCAACCCAGCATTTCTTGCTTCTGCGGTCCATTCTTCGCACCTACGCTTCCGCAGGTGCGACCCATCTTCCGCACCTGCGGCCTCTTTAGCTCCAGCCCAGAACTCGCACCTGCGGTGCCCTTAGCCGCACCTGCGACTCTGCACCTGCGACTCCGCACCTTTGGATAATATCGCAGGCAGGATTACAAGTACACACATAAGGCATGCTAGTGGGTCCTAGACTACCCGGACATGGCATAATAGTAGCTACGCACGGACTCCCGTCACCTCGTGCGTACGTAGCCCCCGAAGATAATAGCATGTACTGATTTAATTCACCTAGGGGGACGATTCCCCCTCACAAAGTTAGAAAGGAGACTCACCTCGCTCTGAAATACCAATACCGACTTCCAAGCCCCTCCGATGACCCCAACGGACGCACAACGCTCCGAAACTACCACATAACGTTAAAACAATGAAAATTCATCCTAATACTCCCAACAAATTTAGATTATATACTCTCCCAACCCCGCTCGGAGAAATGACCAAAATGCCCTCGGGCCCACGCGCCCGAAAATTTGAAATTCTTGAAGATACATGCTACCCATAGCTCTACTAGTTCAATCATGCAATTTACTCTACATTCCATACTCAAATTCGTAGCTAAATTCCAAATTTACATTTTCTAGTTTTCTTCAAAAATTTCCCAAATTCCTACCAATTTCCATGCTTAATCAATGCATATAATCTTGTATTTATCTAACAAATGGAAGGAATTTACTTACCTTGATGCCTGACGAAAACCCCCCTTGAAATGCTCTCCAAAAATCGTCCATGACAATGAAAAATGGGTGAGAAATGACAAAAACCCGTCTTTAAAACATTCTGCCCAGGCCTCCCTTCGCACCTGCGGTCCAATAGCCGCTCCTGCGGCTCCGCACCTGTGGAAATTCCATTGCAGGTGCGGCTCTGACTCAAAACCCAGCATTTCTCGCTTCTGCGGTCCATTCTTCGCACATACGCTTCCACAGGTGCAACCCATATTCCACACCTGCGGCCTCCTCAGCTCCAGCCCAGAACTCGCACCTGCGGCTCCGCACCTGCAGTCAAAGCCTCGCTGGTGCGGTTACACGAGATGACAACAATCGTCAGCCTTCTTCAACTTCAACATTGATCCACTAACCACCCGGAAATCACCCGAGGCCCCCAGGACCTTGTCCAATTATACCAACCTGTTCCAAAACATAGTGCAGACTTGCTCGAGGCCTCAAATCACATCAAACAACATCGAAACCACGAATTGCACCCAATTTCCAACTTTATGAACTTAGAATTTTCCAACTTCTACATCTGATGCCAAAACCTATCAAATCACGTCCGATTGACCTCAAATTTCACACACAAGTCATATTCAAAATTACGGACCTGCTCTAACTTCCGGAATCGCATTCCGACCTCGATATCAAAACTTCCACTTCCGGTCGGTTTTCTCAAAAACCTTCAAATTTCTATCTTTAGCCAAATGACCTCAAAATGACCTACGGACATCTAAATTCACTTCCGATCGTGCTCCCAACTCCAGAATTACCATATGGATCTATTCCCAGACTCGGAATCCCAAACGGACATCAACCTCATTGAAATGCACTTCAAGCCCAAATTCATGAAATCCTTCTAAAATGCTAACTTTCACAATATACGCTGAAATGCTCCCGGGTTATCCAAACCCCGAGCCGGACATACACCCATGTCCGAAATCATCATACGAACCTGCTGAAATCTTCAAATCCTGATTCGGAGGTCGTTTACTCAAAAATTCATTCTTAATCCATTTCTCCAACTTAAGGCTTCTGAAATGAGAATTTTCTTTCCAAAACAACTCTAAACTTCCCGAAGTTCAATTTTGACCACACCTACAAGTCATAACACCTGAAACAAAGCTGCTTGCAGCCTCAAACCCCAGAACGACGTGCTAGAGCTCAAAATGACCGGTCGGGTCGTTACATATCACATGCTTTGCATCATTTTTGTAAGTTCATCCATGTCAGCATGAGGTTCTTGGTTTCCAGCATTGCTTGAATCAGAACCATAGACCATTATATCTCCAATTTCTTGGTCCTCCACTTTATCTACCTCTTCACACCCTTGATTTCGCCGTTATGATCTTATCCAATCTCTGAAGCATACTAGAATTTCCAAAGCATTGCTGCCCAGTGAATGACGGGTATCTCCTAGTTGCTGCCTTGCTTGGATAAATGCGCTATCACGACCCAAAATCCATTAAATTCATTATGGAGCCTAACACAGCCGTCAGGCAAGCCAACGGTGAATGAGTAACTTTATTACTCCTTTCAATATTTGAAATCACAATTTTCATTAATTAAAGAGTATGAAATGGAAATTATAGGGTAGGTGATAATATTTACACGAACTACAATAATAAACAATCCCATAAGAACCCCCAAAACCTGGTATCACAAGTGCATGGGTATCTAATAATGAATACAACAATAATACAACATCCGTCTGAAATACAAGTTAGACGGGGAGTATAAATAACTCTTATGGAGACTATGTATGCTGCGGATCGTATCAAGGAAGTGCGACGCACCATGAAGTCCCCACAACAGCCACTCTTCTGCACCAAGAGGACCACCAGAAACATATATGTATACATGCACAATAAGTGCAGAAAGTGCAACATGAGTACGTAAATCAACGCGTACCCAGTAAGTATCTAGCCTAACCCTAGAGAAGTAGTGACTTAGTGACGAGGGATTGACATCGACACTTACTAGTGGTCCAATAAGACAGATAATTTAAGAAGTAAACACTTATGGGGCAGCGTAAAACGGCTTGCTCCCATGGAAGTGTGGTACTGTAAGGACCCGTTAAAATTTCCTATTGATTTAGATTTTTAAAGTGAGCCAATGGTACTTGGGAATAACATATCCGAGCATTAAAGGAGACCTATGGGATAGAACCATATTATTTTGACTTCAAAATACATATGGAGAGTTTTTTGCGGTATATTAAGGAGGTTTGTAAGTGGGAATAAGTTGTTTGGAACCAGTTGGGAATGTTAAGTGGAATAGGTGTCCAAATTTACACAACACTTGACTTTGAACGGGTATAAATCTAATAATATAATATATTCCCAATGAATTTTGCCTCTGGAGTGTAGCTCTTTGAGTCTAGGCTCTAACGGATCAAGTCGTTCATCATTTGGACATTCCTACTAAAAGTTATGATCAAATTACCAAAGTTAGATCACCCGGTTATTTTGGCGGACAGAAAAGTGAGGGTCACTTCGGCATACCGGGCGCGGTGTTCCCTTGTATGTTGTGGGCATCAAAGTGAGGCTCACTTCGTGAGACTGGGCGCACCCTATCTTCATGTCTTTTTAAGTCATTTCGTGGGCTCATTTACCCCATTTCACTTGGACGAATTTTAGAGTTTATCTCCATTATCTCAACACCCAACTCCTCCCATCTTCAAGGTAAGAAATACCTATTATATTGGTGTAAATACTATCATTGCCCTACTAGAAATAACTCATTCCACCAAGAAATCCTTAGATTTTCAATAAATTTCCTCAAGAACTTAAGGAGGGTTTTGCAAGATATCTTCCAAAAGGTAATCCTACACCCTTAGACTTACATGCATGAGTTTAGTATGGGAATATAAGTAAGAATTGGGTAGTGGAACCTACAGGATGGTGATTGGAATTCATGAGTTCCCAATTTAAAAACTTAACCATTTAGAGATTGAAAGACGATTATTTGATGGCATTTTATTGGTTGGGTGTGGATGGATGGTCATGTATGTGATGTTGGAAGTTATAAATTGTTTAAGAATGATGGTGGGATAAATTGTTGGTAAATGGGGGTAGTGGGATGAAATTCTATGGTTAAGAGATGTAGAGATTTATGCCTACTAGGTATTTGATAAAGTGTCTAAATGGCCTAAACTATGGAATTTGTTAGAAATATTGTTCTCATTGGATGTTGTTATTGTAGATTGAAGTTTTTAGTGTAGTGGATCATTGTAGTACCATTAAGAGGCAAATTTTAGGTATGTTGGGTAAACTTTCTCTCTTAGAATCGAATTCCATAATGTTCCCGTGAGTTCAAGTATGGTTGGCTAAAGATTCCCAATTTCTATATTTCGGATTTTCTCCTATAAACTTGACTATTCCAAATGAGACTTATGTCGAAAAATATATGTTCAAAGTTTGATTTGCGTATTAAAATGTTATGGCTTGAGTCGTGTTCCAAATGAAATCTAGTATGCCAAATTGTGTGAGAAAAATTCAATATGCTTGAGACACTTAATTGCTCATATGTGTGCGTAAAGCCTTGATTGAAAATATCCTGTTGTTGATAATCTGTGATGCTTGAAAATGAAATAAGTGAATTGGGAAAATAGAGTGTGGCCAATGTGCCAAGAACTTAGTTCTAATTGTGACTAGTGATGCCAATGAAATGAGAAGATGTGAGACAAATCATGAAATGAGCCTCGACGTAACTGTTCATAAATGACATCAAAAAAATGAATTGCCTAAAAGCTTTTGTACTCACTTTATGCCCATAAGTGGATGTTTTAAATAATTCTTTGCTTTATAAATATATCCGGTGTGATTCGAGTCATTATACACAGGTATTGAAATTGGACGTGGTCATTTCTGGGAAAGAGAATTGTAAGAATAAATTGTGTAGTGATTGTTTATGATCTTGATATGTGTTTCTATTACTGGTTAGTATGCCCCATTCTTTGGGGGGAAACCGTTGTGCTTAAAGTTTCCATAACTAATGAACTTATGGTGATCATTGGAAAGTAAAGAAATGAAAGTGTGAAATGTGTAATACGGCCAAGCGCCAAGAATAAATTTATAACTAGGGCCACTCGAGCCAATGCATTGAAAAGATGGGAAAGAAATATGAAATTGTGAATATGGTTGATGTCTAAAATAAGATGGCTTAGCCGATCGGGCCGAGATCGGACTCCGTGTAAAAACACGATGGTATTGTGGATGAAATTGTGAATATGGTTGATGTCTCAAATGAGATGTCTTAGCCGATCGGGCCGAGATCGGACTCCGTGTAAAAATACGGTGTTTTGTGGATGAAATTGTGAATATGGTTGATGTCTTAAATGAGATGGCTTAGCCGATCGAGCTGAGATTGGACTCCGTATAAAAATACGGTGGTATTATGGATGCAATTGTGAATATGGTTGATCTCTCAAATGAGATGGCTTAGCCGATTGGGCCGAGATCGGACTTCATGTAAGAACACGGTGGTATTGTGGATTGTGGCACATTGGCACCAAGAATCACCCAACCTAATAACGCGAAAATTGATTTGAAAATCTATGTGATCCTTAACTTGATGTTTTTGTGTTATTTGCAGCCCATATTGCTTTCTTGATTATGTCCCTTGTATTACTATTCATTCTATTGAGATAGTGTTTTAGTTTTACATACTACTACTATTCAACAATATTAACGTACTTTTTTCCAGGGGCGCTGCATCTTTAAATGGATGTAGGTGGTTCCATAGCGGACAATTGATCACAGATAGTGCTGCATCCTCTTCTCAGCGGACTCGGTGGGCCCCACTTCATTCCGGGGTCATGTATTATATCTTTTGGGTCATGTATTATATCTTTTGTTTATATTGTTGTCATATTTTTGAGGTATAGTCGGGGCCTTGTTGTCGGCACCATCTTACACTCTTTTATATCTTTAGAGGCTCCGTAGATACTATGTGGGTTATATATGGGTGCTAGAAAGGCCAAACTGATTATGTTGTGTTTTGGACTCTTGTTCCACTCAATCATAAAAATGTATGTATTTTGAAACTTAACAATGATGTAACAAAATGAAATGATTTAGTAATGTATATATAAGATCTTCCTACTGTTTAATTAATGAAAACATGCCTTCTCTTGATCATAAGTGAGTTGGGTAGAAAGCGTCTAACAGGCTTGCTCGACCAGGTCCACTCGGTTGAGCGCCGGTCGTGCTCCCCGAGGTTGGGGCTTGACAGGTACATAATCCTGTCGAGAAGAACGACTCGATCCCATAAGATGTGCGCACTACCAAGGGTCGAACGACACGAACCATCTATGTATCTATCATGCCGAGGCAAACGGCCCGATCCCATTAGAATAAGAAGCTTTGACGGGTCCTTGACCCCAGTCACGAAGGGACATGTGCGTTATAAGGATATTTGAGGAAACCTTTCGATGAGTGCATAACGCAGGAGATATCTGTAAGAGGAGTAAAATTATTCGCGGCTAACCACGAAGCCCGTCGAATCTATACAATAGCGAGTCTATCGCTCTACACAAATCTAGTCTCAAGTTGTAATGTAACATAAAGAATTTAATAGGCAAGGGACTGCTCAAATAGTACAACTCTAGCATGGTGTGAACCTAACTCTACCCAAACAATAACATGGATTTATCTACGTACAGACTCTCATCACCCGGTGCGTACGTAGTCCTCGCAACAAGTAGCACATATCAAATACATCACCTAGGGGTAGTTTCCCCGTCACAGAGTTAGACATGAGACTTACCTCGCTCCGAAGTTCCATAACCGACTCCAAACCCTCTCTAACAACTCAAATTGATGCTCGTCGATCTAAAAACTAGTCAAAAAAGGTACAAACCAATCAAAATATACTCTAGTACCCATAATCAATCAATTAAATAATTCCAAACCTCGCTCGAAAAGTCAATAAAGTCAACCCTCGGGCCCACGTGCCGGGATTCCAAATATTTTCAAAGATAAACTTTACCCATAACATCACGAACTCAAATATATAATTTATTCCTAATTCCATATCTAATTTCGTGGTAAAAGTCCAAAAATACCAATTTCTAGGTTTCTTTCAAAATCTCACAATTTCTACTAATTTTCATGGTTAAATCCTTGTAGAATCCATGTAGTTAGCTAATAATATGCGGGAATTACTTACCTTGAAATAAATGATGAAAATATCTCTTGAATCTCTCAAAATAGCCCAAACCAAGAGAGAAATGAGTGAAATGAGCAAAATCCCGATTTAAAACAATCTGCCCAGGTTCGCATTTGCGGATAAAAACTTCGCATTTGCGAATGAACAGTAAACTCCAATGAATAATGTTTGCAACTGCGATGAACAGTGTTCGCAATTGCAAATGAACAGTGTCTCACCAGAAACCAGCAATCCCAAATTTCTCTGAAATGATCTGAAACCACCCCGAAGCTCATCCAGAACCTACCCGATATTGACCATGGTCAAACTCCGAATTTCTTAACTTTACTAGTCTCTCAACAAATGATCCAACATACACCCAAGCCCCTCAGGACCCCGTCAAATCATACAAACAAGTCCCAAAACATGATAAGAATTTAGTCGAGGTCTCAAATCACATCAAAAATGCCAAAACTACGAATCGCGCCTCGAAGCGAATTATGAGTTATGAAATTTCTGAATTCTATAATTTGCGCCGAAGCGTATCAAATCAATCCTGAATGACTTCAAATTTTTCACACAAGTCATAAATGACATTACGGACCTATTCCCACTCCCGGAATCGGAATTCGACCCCGATATCAAAAAGTCCACTCCCGGTCAAACTTTCTAAAAATCTTCAATTTCCAAGTTTCGCCAAATGACCCCGAAATGACCTATGGACCTCCAAATACACACCTGGACGCGCTCCTAAGACCAGAACCACCATATGGAGCTATTCCCAGGCTCGAATGATGTTGGCCGAACTACTTGGATCAATTTAAACATGTTTAACTTGAGTCATATTCATAAGTACAGATACTACCAGTGCGTCGTTGTGGGGTTGCATGATCCCTTCTGCGTCCTCGTCGTTGAAAGACAAGGTTCCTTCTAGTTTGTAATCCCGAGTTCGCTTTTCCTTCATGATCGACACCTTGGTGCGCTTTAATACTGGTCCTTGGGGAATATCAACCCCCTCAACAATCATGTGAATGAAGTGTTGTGGTTCTTCTTGCTCATTCTGTTTGTTGGAATCTCTATTTCTGAAGTGATTTTTGGCTTGATCACTTAAAAATTCCCGAAGGTGCTCGTCGTTGAATAACCGTGCTACTTCCTCCCCCAGCTGTCTGCAATCTTCCGTTCTATGCCTATGGGTGCCACTATACTTGCACATTTGGTTGGGATTCTCTGGGATGGATCAGTCTGCAGAGGTCGAGGCCATATAGTATCCTTGATGCGTCTGATAGCCGATACAATGGCGGATGCATCAACATTGAAGTTATATTTTGACAGTCGAGGTGCTTCTTTGAGCCCGATATTCCTATCGAAACCATTCTTTCTCATAATCCCTCAAGAGCTCTGGCCTCGATCATTTCTCTTTTCACCTCGAACAGGGTTGCGCTCAATTCCGTTGCCTCTGCGATCTCCATTATAAGGATGGTAACGATCCTTTTTTGACCGTGGTTATCGGTCAATGTCCCTTTTGACTCTGTTGACGGTCCTAATAGGATAAACAGATTCGGAAGAAGTCCCCAGCTGGTCTTCCTCGACTCTAATCTTTGATTGGTACCGATTATGCACACCGGCCCAGGTAACAGCTGGGTATTCAATCAAGTTCTGCTTCAAGTGTTGTGAAGCCACTGAGCTTCATATATTTAGTCCTTGAGTAAAGGCTTGAATGACCCAATCATTAGCGGCCGGTGTTATATCCATCTGTTCCATTTGAAATCGAGACACGAACTCTCTGAGCATCTCATTATCTTTCCACTTTACCTTGAAGAGGTCTGACTTCCTAGTCTCGACCTTTATGGCTCCGACGTGTGCTTTAACAAAAGAATCTGCAAGCATGGCAAAAGAATCAATAGAGTTGGGTGGTAAATTATGGTACCATATCATCGCTACCTTTGACAGGGTCTCCCCAAATTTATTCAATAATACAGATTTGATCTCGTCGTCCTCCAGATCATTCTCTTTAATTGCACATGTGTAAGAAGTGACATGCTCGTTGGGGTCGGTCGTTCCATTACACTTAGGAATTTCTAGCATGCGGAACTTCTTGGGGATCGGTTCCGGCGCCGCGCTCAGAGGGAAAGGCTTTTGTACGAACTTCTTTGAATCCAAACCCTTCAATATTGGTGGTGCCCCCGGGATTTGATCAACCTTGGAGTTATAGGTTTCCACATTCTTGTCATTTTCTTCGATCTTCTTTTCCTATGACTCAACTCGCTTTGTTAGTTCTTCCAGCATCTTTATGATTGCGGGATCGGTCCTTGATTCATTTCCATTAGATCTCCTTGACACTGATTTGGCCCTGTGAACAACTTCTCGGGAAGGCTCGAGCTCGATCCTTCTTGGTGTATGGTTCTGGTTTTTGAGTTGTGCTATTGCAGCTTGTTGAGCCTACAACATCTCGAAGATCACCCGAGGGCTGATTCTGCTTTATTCATCTTCTTGTGTGCTTTGATCGTCCTCCTTGGGGAGGCTACTCTCGGGATTGACGACCAAATTTGCATTAATGGAAACATGGGAGCTGAAGTCAATTGGGTCTATGATCGGAACTCCATTGAGGTCAACTGGAGATACCTCATTCTCTGGGGTGGCCATGTTGTCATTTTCATCATGATGACCGAGGTCATTGTCCATGTGTATGGGTGCTGCTTGAGAGTTTGACATGTTGATCCTAGAATCAAAGATACTTACAAGAACAAGTGTAAAATAGTGTGTGTTACGAAGGTTAGTACCAGGCAATCACTATTATCCTTGGCCCCATGGTGGGATCCAAACTGTTTACCCTAAAAACATGTAACAATTGAATTTATACGTAGTTTTAAGGATCTGTTAAATAGCTCGACACAAACTGAGAAAATATACAAATTGATATTGAAATTGACTATAAAAATAAATAGATGCAAAGCAAACGAATCGTATAGCTTTGGACCTCGAGTTAGGTCACCCTCAAACCAAGTGAAGATTCTACTTTATTTAACAAAATATTGAAAGCTCAAAGAAGGCAGTGTATTGCTTTGTATTGCATAAATGTAGCGTGTTTTACAAATGATCAGACCCCCTTTATATAGTAGGGGAGTCCTACTTTTGTTAGAAATCTAAACATAGTAAGAAATCTTATGATTGGCTAATTAATCATCCTCATCTTGATACGTGCCGAGATTTCCTCCGTGATCCTTACTCGATTACGGATATTTCGGCTTCCCGTGACTTGACTAGGTAAACTTCCATCGGTCCTGCTCGATCTCTATTTTGCTTGGTCTCGATCTTGGCTGATCTCGAACCTTATCGCTCTCTAGGTTACAAGCTCAGCAATCTAACTTCGCACCATGGCTCGATATAACACGAGGCTGAACCTGGACCTATCATGTTCTAGTCTCGATTAGTCATACGAAGGGAAAACCCGTTTTGATCGTATACAATGTGACTTTAGGAGTGGATTTCAAAATAAAAGACTTCGTTTACTTCCTGCAAAATGCTTATACAAAAACTAATAGAAATAAAGGAAATAAATAAGACAACATTAATATTGAATGAGAATGCTAGAGATTGGGTCCCTCGCTCAACAATTTCTACTTCTCCCAATGGGAGCCTTTACTAATAAGGGCATGTGGAACCGGGGAGGCAAATGTGGGACTCTATTTAGAGGCTTCAGGTCGAGCCCCCTCCCTTTAATAATGTTGAAGAATCACATGAGTATTATTAGTCCTACTTAGTTTGTTAAGGAATAATTACTGAAATTATTTGGTATTGTGTTTGTTATTCAAAAAATTAATATAAACTATTATTGGAGAATAAAAATGACACCCTAGGTTGCTTAACAATGGCACAAAATTTGCTATATCTGATGCCTTAAAGTGGTGAAAGATGTTTGGCTCACCCGATTTTATTGATTGATCGAGGCCAGGATGGTGGGCCGAGGATCAGCCCCGTATTATATCAGACCGAGACATGAGAATAAGGCATCGAGCTCGGGGTTCGAAGTACCAGTCGAGATCGAGACCAGTGATGATCGAGACCAAATGGGATAGACATCGAGCAAGACCGAAGATAGCATAATAACGGAAAGCCGAGATATCCATGACCGGTCGAGAATCGTGGCGAAAATCTCAGAACGGATCAAATCGATAACAATTATTTAGCTAATTATGGGATTTTCTTCTGTAATTAGAATTGTACCATAAGTGGAATTCCTATACTATATAAAGAGTGGTTCTAGTAATTTGTAATCATCCAACATTTGCACATCAAAGAAATATAGTACTCTTTTCTCTCTTAAACTCTCTTGTTCTTAAGTTCAGTTCATATTACTTAATTTTCAGCCGGTTCGAGGGCGATCTAGCTCGAGGACCGAATCACATTTCAATACTGGGTTGCTTTATATTCCTATTAATTTATATCATTAATCATCGCATTTATCAATTAGTAATAGGTGAAATCATGTGTCTTTAAAATAACTTATAAGTTTAATTGTTATCCGATTTTAAGGATAAATAGTTTGGCGCCCACCGCGGGGCTAAGAATAATAGTGATTTCCTGGTATTAATTCTTATAACACACTGTTTTATGCTTGTTCTTGTAAGTGTTTTTGATTTCAGGATCAGCATGTCAAACTCACAAACAATACCCACACACACCGACAACGACCTCGTTTTCATGGAGAAAATGACAATATAGCCGCCCCGGGGATCGAAGTACCTCAGGCTGGCCTCGAGGGGTACCGGTTGCAAATCTCATCGATGTTAGTTCTCATGTCGACCTAAATGCAAATCTAGGCGTCGATCCCGAGAGTATCATCTCCAGAGACGCTCGACCAGCCGGTCAAGACACACAGGGTGGCGAAGATGGCAGAGTTAGACTTTGACTAATATTTGAAATGTTACAAGCTCAGCAAGCTGCCATAGCGCAACTCCAAAATCAGAACCGAGCACCGAGCAGGGTTGAACCCGAGCCCTCACCAGAAGTTGTTCCCAGGGCCAAACCAGTACCGGAGAGATCAAACGTGAATGAATCATAGATTGACCCTACCATTATGAAGATGTTCGAAGAGATTACAAAGCGAATTGAATCGAGGGAGAAAAAGATTGAAGAAAATGACAAAAAGGTAGAAACTTATAAATCCCGGGTTGACCAAATACCGAGGGCAACACCGATTCTGAAGGGTTTGGAATCAAAGAAGTTCCTGCAGAAGCCTTTCCCCCCAAGTTCGGCTCCTAAGCCCATCCCAAAGAAATGCCAGAAATTACTAAGTACAATCCAAATATGGGGGGCACCACCGATTCTGAAGGGTTTGCAATCAAAGAAGTTCGTGCAGAAGCCTTTCCCCCCAAGTTCGGCTCCTAAGACCATCCCAAAGAAATGCAAGAAATTCCCAAGTACAGTGGGACAACCGACCCCAATGAGCATGTCACTTCTTACACATGGACAATAAATAAGAACGATTTAGAGGATGACGAGATTGAGTCTGTTTTATTGAAGAAGTTCAGAGAGACTTTATCGAAAGGGGCAATGATATGGTACCACAATTTGCCACCCAATTCCATTAATTCCTTTTCCATGCTCGCAGATTCCTTCGTCAAAGCACACGCCGGAGAAATAAAGGCCGAGACTAGCAAGTCGGACCTCTTCAAAGTGAAGCAGAAAGACAACGAATGATCAGAGATTTCGTATCTCGGTTCCAGCTAGAATGCATGGACCTACCCCCGACCGCAGATGATTGGGCCGTCCAAGATTTTACTCAGGGTTTGAACGTATAAAGTTCAGTGGTGCCGAGGGCGAGGATGCCCAGGGTTTTCTGGATAAGTGTCAGAGGATGCTTTGTACTGCTGGGATTCTCGACACCAGTGCGGTCTCGTTTGCTACTTTTTAGTTTTCTGGGGGCTGCTTTTACTTGGTGGGAGTCCTTCGAGAGGCGTAGTCATGTTGGTGTAACACCCCTCACCTGACAGTAGTTCTCCACTATCTTCTTGGAGAAGTATGTTCCCTAGTCTCACAGGAAGGAGCATCGCAGGCAGTTTGAGCAGCTGCGTTAGGGGGAGCTATCAGTGACGCAGTATGAGATGCAGTTTTCAAAGTTAGCTCGTCATGCCACCGAGTTGGTCCCTACTGATAGGGAGAGGATTAAGAGGTTCTTGGATGGCCTCACTTATCAGCTCCGCCTTTTGATGACTAGGGAGAGGGTATCAAGTGCTACTTTCGAGCAGGTTGTTGATATTGATCGAGATATTGAGTCAGTTCACCGCCAGGAGCGAGAGGAGAGGGAGGCCAAAAGGCCTCGTGGGTCTGGTAGTTCTAGTGGTGCTTCTTCCAGAGGGTAGTTTCAGCATGGTAAAGGCCGTTCATTTAGAACTCCTCAGTCGGTCCGCCCAGCCTATAGTGGTGCATCTTTGGGGCATGGTCCCTGCAGTTCTCAGCCGGGCCATTCTTCATTCAGTGCATATCCAGCCCAGAGTGCAGCTCGAGCACCATCAGTTCAGAGTTCCTCTATGCATGTATTTTCTAGTGGCCATTCTGGTGCCAGGGGTTCCTCTCAGTCCCCGTCTCCAGCTTTGGGGAGTTGTTTCGAGTGCGGGGAGTTTGGGCACATGTGGAGACAGTGTCCCCGTCGTTTTGGTGGTTCTTCTCAGCAGAGGGGCCATCCCTCGACTTTAGCTCCAGTTACTTCAACACCCGCCCAGACAGCTAGGGGTGGGGGTCAGGCCGCCAGGGCCCGCCCTAGAGGGGGAGGTCATGCAGGTGGAGGCCAGGCTCGTATCTATGCACTTACAGCTAGGCCAGATGCTATGGCCTCCAATGCAGTGATCACAGGTATTGTCTCAGTCTGTCGCCGGGATGCTTTGCCCTTATTTGGCCCTGGTTCTATATATTCCTATGTTTCATCATATTTTACCCATTTTCTGGATATGCCCCATGAGTCTCTAGATGCATCGGTTCATGTGTCGACTCCGGTGGGTGATACTATTATTGTGAACCATGTGCATCGGTCATGTGTGATATCTATTGGGGGTCTGGAGACCCGAGTGGACCTATTATTACTCAGCATGGTTGATTTTGATGTGATATTAGGCATGGATTTGCTATATCCGTGTCATGTTGTTCTTAATTGTCATGCTAAGACCGTGACCTGAGCTATGCAAGGATCTCCGAGGGTTGAGTGGAGAGGTTCTTCTGAGTATGTGCCTAGTAGGGTTATTTATTACCTGAAGGCTCATCATATGGTTGAAAAAGAGTGTTTATCGTATTTGGATTTTGTGAGGGATGTCAGTGGTGAGACTCCCGCTATTGATTCGGTTCCTGTGGTCCGTGATTTTCCGGACGTATTTCCTGCAGACCTGCCAGGCATGCCACCTGACAGGGACATTGATTTTGGTATTCACCTGGTGCTAGGCACTCAGCCTATTTCTATTCCACCTTATCGTATGTCACCAGCAAAGTTGAAGGAATTAAAGGATCAGCTTCAGGAACTCCTAGATAAGGGGTTCATTCGGCCTAGTATGTTACCTTGGGGTGCACCGGTGTTGTTTGTGAAGAAGAAGGATGGTTCTATGCGTATGTGTATTGATTATCGGTAGCTGAACAAGGTTACAGTGAAGAACCGATATCACTTGGCTCGCATAAATGACTTGTTTGATCAGTTGCAGGGTGCTAGGGTATTTTCCAAGAATTTCTGGCTATCATCGGTTGAAGATACGGGGACCCGACATCCCAAAGACTGCCTTCATGACTAGATATTGTCATTATGAGTTTCTGGTTATGTCATTCGGGCTGACCAATGCCCCAA
The DNA here is from genome assembly GCA_005239525.1 of Nicotiana knightiana. Lineage (NCBI taxonomy): Eukaryota > Viridiplantae > Streptophyta > Magnoliopsida > Solanales > Solanaceae > Nicotiana > Nicotiana knightiana. Next base: position 122,361 of record ML427390.1, read on the forward strand.
CGGACTTTATGCACTTGATGCACAGTGTGTTCCGGCCTTATCTTGACTCCTTCGTCATCGTGTTTATTGACGACATTTTGGTGTATTCCCGATCTCGGGAAGATCATGAACAGCATTTGAGGATTGTGCTTCAGACTCTGAGGGAGAAGAGGTTGTATGCAAAATTTTTGAAGTGTGAGTTCTGGCTTGATTCAGTAGCTTACTTGGGGCACGCGGTGTCCAGTGAGGATATTCAGGTTGATCCGAAGAAGATAGAGGCGGTGCAGAGCTGTCCTACACCATCATCAGCTACCGAGATTCGTAGTTTTCTTGGTTTGGCAGGGTACTATCGCTGTTTTGTAGAGGGATTCTCATCTATTGCAGCACCTATGACCAGACTAACCCAGAAAGGCGCTCCATTCAGGTGGACGGAGGAGTGTGAGGAGAGCTTTCAGAGGCTCAAGTCAGCTTTGACTACAGCTCCGGTGTTGGTTTTGCCTACGGGTTCAGGTTCTTATACAGTTTACTGTGATGCCTCGAGAGTTGGTCTTGGAGCATTTTTGATGCAGGATGGTAGGGTGATTGCCTACGCGTCCAGACAGTTGAAGGTGCATGAGAAGAATTATCCAGTGCACGATCTTGAGCTAGCAACCATTGTCCACGCCTTGAAGATTTGGCGCCATTATTTTGTATGGAGTACATTGTGAGATATTGACTGATCACCGTAGTTTGCAGCATCTGCTTAAGCAGAAGGATCTGAATTTGCGTCAGAGGAGATGGTTGGAGCTTCTCAAGGATTATGACCTCACTATTCTATATCATCCGGGGAAGGCCAATGTAGTGGCCGATGCCCTGAGTCGCAGAGCAAAGAGTTTAGGGAGTCTAGCCTACCTACCAGCGGCAGAGCAACCTTTAGCACTTGATGTTCAGGCTTTAGCAGGCCAGTTGGTGAGATTGGATCTATCAGATCCCCCACATGTATTGGCTTGTGTAGCCTCCAGATCTTCTCTTTATAATCCTATTAGAGCATGCTAGTATGATGATCCACACTTGATTGTTCTTCAGGACAGAGTCCGTCGAGGTGATGCCAGGGATGTGGTTAGTGGTGATGATGGGGTCATGAGGATGAAGGGATGGGTTTGCGTGCCCAATATGGATGGGCTCCGAGATTTGATTCTGGCAGAGGCCCAAAGTTTGCGGTATTCCATCCATCCAGGTGCCCCGAAGATGTATCAGGATTTGAGGCAGCATTATTGGTGGAGGCAGATGAAGAGGGATATTGTTGAGTTCGTGGCTCGGTGTCTCAATTGTCAGCAGGTCAAGTATGAGCACCAGAGACCGGGTGGATTGCATCAGAGGTTAGATTTTCCGGAGTGGAAGTGGGAGCAGATCACCATGGACTTTGTAGTTGGGATTCTATGGACTTCGAGGAGGTTTGATGCTATATGGTTCATTGTGGATCGGCTGACCAAGTCCGCACACTTCATTCCTGTTGGTACTACCTATTCTTCGGAGCGGTTAGCTCAGATTTATATCAGGGAGATTGTTCGATTGCGTGGGGTTCCAGTTTCTATCATTTCCGACAGAGGTACCCAGTTCACATCTCAGTTTTGGAGGGTCGTGCAGAGGGAGTTAGGTACTCAGGTTGAGTTGAGCGCAGCATTTCATCCTCAGACCGACGGGCAATCGGAGCGTACTATTCAAATTCTAAAGGACATGTTGCGTGCGTGTTTCATTGATTTTGAGCGTTCATGGGACCAAATTTTGCCGCTCGTGGAGTTTTCATATAGTAATAGTTATTAGTCGAGTATCCAGATGGCTATATATGAGGCGTTATATGGTAGGAGGTGTAGATCTCCGGTTGGTTGGTTTGAGTCGGGCGAGGCTAGGTTATTGGGCACAGACTTGGTTCAGGATGCGTTGGGTAAGGTGAAGTTGATTCATGAGCGCCTTCGCACGACGCAGTCTAGGCAAAAGAGTTATACGGACCGAAAGGTCCGAGATGTGTCTTTCATGGTTGGGGAAAAGGTGTTGCTGAAGGTGTCACCCATGAAGGGTTTTATGAGGTTCGGGAAGACGGGAAAGATGAGTCCCCAATTCATTGGGCCATTTGAGGTGCTGCATAGGATTGGAGAGGTGGTTTATAGACTTGCTTTGCCACCCAGCTTAGCAAGTATTCATCCGGTGTTCCATATTTCGATGCTCCGGAAGTATGTTGATGACCCGTCTCATGTTTTGGACTTCAGCACAGTTCAGCTCGATGTGATATTGGTGTTTTAGCATTGTTTTGGGTGTTTCGAGGGCTCGACTAAGTTTGAATAAGGTTATGAGACTTGTTTGTGTTTTTGGTTGGGGTCCCGATGGGGCTCGGGATGATTTCGGATAGCCATCGGAAGGATTTAAGTTGGAAAATACAGCTGAAGGAGCTGCTGGTTCCAGGCTTCTGGTGTGGCTGCACTTGCAGAAGGGTAGCCGTAGGTGAGATGCCACAGGTGCGGGCCAGCATGCACAGGTGCGAGATTGGGGGAGCTGGGAAGGAACCGCAGAAGCGGAGGTTTGGGCCGCACCTGCGAGTCCGCAGATGCGGTAAGTGGAGCGCATGTGCGGAATTGGGTCAAGCTGGAGAAAGTCACAGGTGCGAGAAATGAGCCTTAAGTGGATTTCCGCAGGTGCGCACCTGGGACCGCACGTGCGGAGAAAAGACCGCAGATGCGATTTCATTGGGCGGAAGTATAAATACCAGCCATCGCGAATTTTTGGCACTTTCATCATATTTTGCATGTGGGATGAGGCTTTTGGGAGCAAATTGAAGAGGGTTTTCGAAGGATTTCCGTGGAGGTAAGTTTCTTAGACCTAAAACTCGATTCTTGTTGATATTTGGCGGATTAGGTTTGGAATTAGTGGAATTTAGTGGCATACATTGGGGGTTTAGGACTTGGGAAATTGAGACGTAAAATTGAGGAAATGAGGGGTCAATTTTAGTCGGATTTCAATGCATTTTATATGTATAGACTCGGGAAAGGATGAGGATTATTGTGATGCAGTTTTTATAGAATTCTGAGACGTGGGCCTGGGGGTCGGGTTTGGCCAATTTCGTAAATTTTGGTTAAAATTGATAGTTTTCGAGTAGGCTTTGCTCATTTAGCGTATATTGATGATATTAATCTGGTTTTGGATAGATTCGGAGCGGTCGGGAGCCGATTTGAGAGGAAAGAGCATCACAGATTAGTATTTGGGCCGGTTTGAGGTAAGTGATGACTGTAAATCTTGTCCTGAGGGTATGAAACCCCGCACTTCGTATTTTCTCACTATTTTTGGAGTGGCGCACATGCTGGATGACGAGTGTGTGGCGTGCACTACTTGGGGATTTGGACTTGGTCCTTCCCGTGGCAACTATTGAGTTGTGTATTAATTTTTAAATCATATGTTAAATCGTGTTTTCGGACTATGGTTATATTTGGGCTGTAAGCCATGTTTGGGGCCTAGTGCCGACCTGTTTAGACCCCTTGGGGGCTTTTATTGTTTTTTCTCACTGTGTTGACTTATGATTTACACTCAGCCGTATTATGTTTAACTGATTTAGAAACTCAGCCTTATTTACACTATTTTGAGATATACAATGATGTTTTTGGGTCGAGTACCCCGTTTTACTGATAGCCCGAGGGGCTTTTTGAGAGTTTCTGACTGAGTGAGGCCGAGGGCCTGATTGTGAGGATATGATATGACACGAGGCGGCTTGATATTAGCGCTTGGGCTATAGGAGCCCCTCCGGAGTGTGTACACACCCCCAGTGAGCGCAGGTACCTACTGAGTGCGAGTGTCGAGTGACGAGTGATTGTGAGGCATGAGTGACAGTGAGGATGCGCGAGGGGCTGACACTGAGTGATTGTGAGGCATGCTTAGTGATTGATTCTGAGTGATGATTTGCCCGAGGGGCGATTTATGATACATGTTTTTGGCCCGAGGGGCTATTTATGAATTATTTCATTTTTACACTAAAATCTTTGGGTATTTTTCTGAAATTGTTGGAAATCACACTTTTCAAAGGAATTTTACTGGAGTTAGTTTTAAAAGCATGTTGATTTAATGCATACACTTTTGGAAAGAAAGGTTGTGCTTATTGTGAATTGATAATTTGATCCTATGTGTTTCTTACTGCTTAGACTTGATTTATTTTCATTACTACTGAGTTAGCGTACTCACATTACTCCCTGCATCCCTATGTGCAAATACAGGTGTTGGTACCGAACGCTAGTTTTCTTCCTTCTTGTGGAGCCGGAGTTGGGACTTCGAGGTAGCTGTTCAGCGTCCACAACATCTCTTTTCCCATTTCTTGTTTTGTATCTATTTCCTCGTTCCGAGGCTTGATGTATTATGATAGTAGGGTTAATTTTTACTACTCATAGATGCTCGTGACGGTTGACTCTAGGTTTTGTGGTAGTGTATAAACTGTTTTATTCATTTTGTTGCTTTAAACTGCTTAAGCGAAAGAATTTTGTGAAATATCGGAACAGTTCTGGAAATTATGAAAATATTATGACAGTATGTGATTGTTGGCTAGCCTAGTTCTTGATAGGTTCCATCATGGCCGGCTTAGGATTTTGGACCGTGACACTTGACCAACATTATTCGATCAAGGGTCATGGAGCAGCTCGGCCTACAGGATCAAATTGTGCCTGCAACTCGGGTTCTTAACCGCTTCAACATGGAAAGTGAAACTACCAAAGGTGAAATTATCTAGCCAGTAAATGTAGTTGGGGCTGTTCAAGAAACAAAGTTCCATGCGATCGAGGGCGATATGAGATACAACACCCTGCTCGGAAGGCCCTGGATTCATAACATGAGGGTCATACCTTCAACCCTTGACCAAGTTCTAAAGTTCCGAACACCGGAGGGAGTAAAAATGGTGTATGGGGAACAACCTGCTGCCAAGGAGATGTTTGCAGTCGATGAAGTGATACCGGTATCGGCACTCTCAACAACAAAGGGATCGGAGTCGAAGGGAAAGCAGGAGGCCAAATAGCAACCACATGCATCGGCCTCGACCAAATTGCAGGAGCAAAGGATCAACGAAGATGACGACTACTGGATCCCTCGATCCTTCATAATTCCTGATGACTCCGATGCCACCAAGTCAACAGTCGAAGAGCTGGAACAAGTCACATTGATCGACCACCAGCCCGAAAGAAAGGTATACTTGGGCACGGGGCTAACCCCCGAGCTCAGGAACAAACCTATTCATTTCCTTAAAGTTAACATAGATTTATTTTCCTGGTCCCATCTCGATATGACAGGGATCCACCAGAAATCACTACCTATCGGCTAAGCCTGGACCCGAAGTTCCGTCTAGCAAAGCAAAAAAGAAGGCTCCAGTCCAAGGTTAAGCATGCATTCATCAAGGATGAGGTAACCAAACTTCTCAAAATAGGGTCCATTCAGGAAGTAAAATATCATGAATGGTTAGCAAACATAGTGGTAGTCCCTAAGAAGGGAAATAAACATAGAATGTGCGTAGAGTATAACGACTTGAACAAGGTCATACCCTAAGGATTCTTTTTCCTTTTCCAAATATCGATCGCATGATCGATGCCACGGCTGGCCACAAGATTCTCAGTTTTCTCGATGCCTACTCCGGGTACAATCAAATACATATGAACCCGGAGGATGAGGAAAAGACTTTTTTTATCACTAAATACGGCACCTATTGTTATAAAATAATGTCATTCGGATTAAAAAATGCTGGTTCAACTTATCAACGCCTAGTAAATTGAATATTCGAAGAACAAATTGGAAAATCAATGGAATTTTATATTGATGATATGTTAGTTAAGTCCCTGCGAGCAGAGGACCATCTGAAACATTTGCAGGAGACCTTCGACATACTAAGAAAGTACAACATGAAGCTCAACCCGGAGAAGTGTGCGTTTGGGGTAGGCTCGGGAAAGTTCCTCGGCTTCATGGTATCAAATCGGGGGATCAAGATCAACCCTGATAAAATCAAATCCATCAAAGATATCACGGTCGTGGATAATGTCAAGGTCGTACAAAGGTTAACGGGGCACATAACCGCCCAAGGGAGATTCATCTCGAGGTCCTCAGATATAAGTCACCAGTTCTTCTCACTACTTTATAAGAAGAGTAATTTTGCATAGACCCCGGAATGCAAACAAGCCTTAGAAGAACTAAAATGATACTTGTCAAGCCCGCCACTGCTTCACAGTCCGAAGCGGACGAGCAACCCTAATTATACTTTAGCAATTTTAGAAAATAGCGGTAAGTGGGGTCCTAGTTCAAGAAGAACAAGGTACGCAATTCCTTGTTTACTATGTTAGTCGGACCTTAAGTGAGGCCGAGACCAGATACACAGATTTAGAAAAATTAGCGGTTGCTTTAATAAGCGCCTCTAAGAAATTAAAACCATATTTCCAATGTCACCCAATTTGTGTCGTAACTACATATCCCCTTCACAATATTTTTCACAAACCTGAACTCTCGGGTCGATTGGCCAAATGGGCCGTCAATATTAGCGGGTACGATATAGAGTATCAACCCAGAATGGCCATCAAGTCTCAAATCTTGGCAGACTTCGTGGCCGACTTCACGCCAGCCCTCGTACCCGAGGTCGAAAAAGAACAATTAGTAAAATCGGGTACATCATCTGGGGTGTGGACCCTCTTCACAGACGACGCTTCGAACGTGAAGGGGTCTGGGTTGGGCATCGTTTTGAAGCCACCCACGGGTAATATAATTAGAAAATCTATCAGAACTTCGAAATTAACTAATAATGAGGCCGAGTATGAGGCCACGATTGCAAGTCTCGAGCTGGCTAAAAGCTTGGGAGCAGAGGTCATCGAGGCCAAATGTGATTCCCTACTTTTGGTAAACCAAGTCAACAGAACTTTCGAAGTCCGAGAAGATCGAACGCAGAGGTACTTGGACAAGTTACAAGTAACTCTACACTGATTTAAAGAATGGACCTTACAACACGTACATCGGGAATAGAACAGTGAGGCCGATGCCCTTGCAAACTTGGGTTTATCGGTCGAAGATGATGAACTTAACTCGGGGACTGTCGTACAACTCTCGAGATCAGTGATCGAAGAAGTCCACACCAAAATAAACTCTACAAGTTTGACCTGGGATTGGAGAAACAAGTACATCGAATATTTAAAGAACGGAAAGCTCCCATCAGATCCAAAGGAGTCAAGAACTCTACGCACGAAGGCAGCACGGTTCACTTTGGCCGAGGATGGAACGATATTTAGGAGGATGTTGACCGTTGGCGATATGTTTGGGACCGATAGATACCGACTATGTCCTATGAGAGATTCACGAAGGCACTTGTGGGAATCATTACGGTGCCGAATCATTGGTTCACAAAGTTATCAGAGGAGGGTACTACTGGGTCGATATGGAAAAGGATACAAAGGAGTTTGTTCGAAAGTGCGACAAAGGTCAAAGGTATGCTCCGATGATTCACCAGCCCGGGGAGCAGATCCACTCGGTCTTATCCCCATGGTCGTTCATGAAATGGGGAATGGACATCGTCGACCCTCTCCCATCGGCCCCAAGTAACGCTCAGTTTATTTTATTTATGACTGATTATTTTTCTAAGTGTGTTGAAGCACAAGCTTTCAAGAAAGTCAAAGAAAAAGAAGTCATAGACTTCATTTGGGACCACATTATATGTCGATTCGGGACTTACCGAGATTGTGTGCGATACAGAAAGCAGTTCATTGGCAGCAAAGTGACTAAATTTCTCGAGGATCGCAAGATTGAAAGAATTCTATCAACACCATATCATCCCAGTGGGAACTGACAAGCCGAATCAACCAACAAGACTATTATTCAAAATCTTAAGAAGAGATTGGCCGAAGCTCTTATCCCGGTCGAGGTCGGGGAACCTAGCCTCAGGTTTCGATATGCGACAGAAGAATCGAATCACGAGCCTAGAATTGTTGGATGAAAGACGCGAGGCCGTCCTTGTTCGATTGGCCGCACAAAAGAAGCGGATCGAAGGGTACTACAATCGAAGAGCCAATCTTAGGCACTTTAAAATTGGGGACTTGGTGCTAAGAAAGTCACCCTCAACACTCGAAATCTGAATGAAGGAAAACTGGGTCCAAATTGAGAGGGATCTTATCAGGTCCTCGACATCATCGAAAAAGGATTCTACAAGCTCGGCACGATGAACGACGAGCAATTACCAAACAATTGGAACGTATCGCTCCTAAAATGATACTACTGTTGAGGTACGACTTTTCCATTTTCATTTATATTTTAATTTAACCAATTGCAGGTGTTCGATCGAGGACGATGATGGATTCTTCAACAAGAAGTCTTTAGGTCTGAAAGCATGTGTTGCACTCTTCTTCCCTTAGATTGGTTTTTGTCCCAAATGGGCTTTTCCGGTGAGGTTTTTAACGAGGCAACCATTGTTCGTGCTAACTTAGAGCAATTCAACAGTATCCGAGGCTTCTTTACAATTAACCTCGAATATTGGGGGGCATCACCCTCGAATGTCAACTTTGTTGCAAGGAAACTACTTCATGACAATGAGGTCTCGATAGGTAAATTTTGTAAGGGCCAAACGGTCGAATGAACCGTGCCCATATAGGTTGTCGAGCCCTGACACCAAATATGTACGCATGTATAATCATCTATTAAGAGAACTATTTTTCCTAGCAAAATATCCCATGCCTTAGAGAAATTTTACTTTACAATTTCGTACTCTCGATCTATTATGAGAACATGCTTAAGTGTTGCCGATAACTGAAGTTCGAACAACTAAACCCACATTCGGGGACTGCCGTCCGAAAAATAGACGAGGTCGAATTATCAAAACTTCGAGATTATAAGACCTTAAAGGAAACCGTCATTTTTTATAGGCCACGTCCGCCCCACTCGGGGACTGATACTTTGGGAAAGCTCAAAGTAAAACGGGAAAATAAACCCAGGAGGCAAATCCCAAACTAAAAAGGCTACGGCCAAATTGACACGGTTCGAAGACGTCCGAATTCCGTAATAAAACAGACGTTCCAATATTCTCATAAACCAGTTAAAAAGGGTACCCTCGGCAAAATTACAAGGGGATTCAATAATACCAAGCCTCGAAAACCCTAATGGGTACAGAATTGTTCGAAGTCTCGAACAACTCCTTATTTCGTGCTAAGGCATTATAAAACATTACAAAGGGCTTCGATAGTATCAAGCTTCGAAAACCCTAATGGGTACAAAAATTTTCGAACTCTTGAATAATTCCTTATTCCATGCTAAGGCATTACAAATTTTATATAAATAAATAAAAACTTTTCAAGCCGAAAAGGGGGAAAATCCATTCTTTTACAAAGGCCGCATCAGCCTAATACAAAAGCCTATGGGCCATCTTTTGTTTTGAGTTCGAAAGATCATCCTCACTCAAATAAAACTTAAGGGTTGCCCTACGTCTAGTTCGAGCAAGCGCTCACTCGATCGTAAAAACTATACTAATTCGGATTCGGTCAAAATTGCCTAAGCCTCAAACATATGAATACAATTTCATAAGGCATAAATTAAAAAAAAAAAATTCATAAGGCAGAAATGAAGTAAAGACAAAACAGAAAGGGAAAAGGGAAAAAGATCTTTATATATGAAAAATTTATTTACAAGGGCAACATGGCCCGGTCTAGGTTCTATACGAAAATTTTAAGAGAAAAATCTTAAGTGCCTAATCTTCTCCAGGAGCAGCATCTTCACCATCGCGGTCCCCTCCACTCTCGGACCCACTCATGCTCCCGGAGTCATCTTCATCGAGAGAGGCTAATGCTTTGGCTTCGGCTTCGAGCTCCTTGGCATTTTCAATCTCGGCAGTGAGATCGAAGCCATGAGCATGTATCTCCTTGAGAGTCTCCCTTCAAGACTGGCACTTGGCATGTTTAGCAACCCAGTAAGCTTGAATTTTAGAGACCTCGACAACTTTTTTTGCTCGAGTTTAAGCAGCTTCAGTGTCACACCAATAAACGACCACAATTACTTCGGCATCGGCCTTGGCAGTCTCAGCTTCAGATTTGGCCGCTGCAAGTTCCGCAACCAAATTCCCTCGATCGGAGGTCACTGAACCCAACCAAGTCTGGAACTCCTCGATTTTCTTGGCTCGCACCAAGTTTTTCTCCTTCAAGCTTTGGAGTTGACTCTCAGCCAAGGTTAGTTGAGCTCGAGCAGCCTTCTTCTCTGAGGTGAGGCGGTACATATTTTGCTTTCATGCAATGGTTTCCGCCTTCACCGCATCTACCTCCCCACGAAGTTGCCCGATTATCTCGAGCTTCTGTTGGACCTGTGGGATCGAACTGTTAGCCGTCACATCTGAACCTGTCATGCCTCCTTTTTCCGACTACCCTCCGGATTGATGAAGGGGTAGTAAGGGAGTTTTTCCAATTAAAGTGACATTATTCGGTTTTGGGATTATTTATTAATTTTCAGAGTCGCCACCCGGATTTTGTACGGTGCTCCGGGACACCATTTTATTTTAAAATCCCAAACCGAGGAAATTTAGACTCTGTTTTAAGTTGTCTGCGCACCAGAAATCCGAGTAAGGAATTCTGTTAACCCGGGAGAAGGTGTTAGGCACTCCCGAATTCCGTGGTTCTAGCACGGTCGCTTAACTATTATTATTTGGCCTAAATCGTCTGATTATTTACATATTTTTTGCCTATTGTGCTTTTAGCCTTTTTCACTTTTCAGCCGCTTTTAATATTTATGGACTTATCTTGAAAACAAGTCACGATGGTGTGCACTTGTCATTTTTAGACACATTATAATTACGCCACATGAAATGCACCCGTAATTATAACATGTGATTTTTATTATAATTTTGAAGTTTGAAGACGGGGACATGAGTTGTCGCTCCCGAGTGTTGGTTAGGTAGCTTCGGTATAATATTTGATTTTTCTGTCAAAATTTCGAACTAAAGGTATTCATTCTACCTAGAAGATCTCCTAAAACGATATTCATTGCTCTAAGAGAACATCTTATGGGCTATGGCCTCATCTAGCCCCGTTTTATCACATTAGGCCATCCTAAGTCAGCTCTCCTTGTGATAGGACTACTAGTTTTGAAAAGAATTTGTTTTTAGCCCATGATGGCAAACATGGGAATCAGAATATCCCTTGTTCGTTTAGATATATATATATATATATATATATACTTATGAAATTCAGATATCTAAATATGGTATTTTTGTTAAGTATGATACTAATGGACAAGCTGGAATCACTCTGTTCTTTCCAGAATTTTATGACGTCTAACACAGACCCTACCCTATGCGGTTTTTATTAATTTTTTGACCAGTAATCCTTAACAATTCTTAACAAACTAATCTCATGCATCTAAAGTTTTAGAGTTCACGCATATGTATACATCGATTTTTTGCAAATTTATGAGATACAAGATAAATTGAAGATAATCTACTGATTCGTGTTGAAACTCCACTGAATTTGAGATAACCATTTTTTTTCCAAAAAAAAAAAAATCCAAAATGGGTTGATTATATAGGTTTTATATACATTCTTTTGTTTAATATCATGGCAGCACAGACAAAATGTAAGCTCGAATTTTCAGGAACGTGAATAAAACAGAAATTAAACGTACAGTCCAGTCTTAAATTATATTACAATGAAAGCTAAAGAAATAGGGGAGGGGGATTACAACTTGACTGCCGTTGTACATTTTTCAGAATGAAAGAAACTAGAAGTAAGACTCTAACTAATTTGTTGATTCGAAACTCCCTTGAGGCCTTATGTTCGAGTCTTCTCTTTGTAATCTGTAGAACAACCTAATACAGCTTAGGTGTTATGCAACCACCAAAACCAAACTGACCATGAAGAGGCCAGTTTTAATTCTGATATTGCGTGTGTTTAAACCACCCTATCTGGCAGAATATTTTATGCACTTTCTCAGGGTGAATATGATCATAAAAGGATCAATTCACCTTTGGACTTGTCATTTTTTGTACTTGGGACTTTTAGTCCTATCAATTCCTTAACTTGATTTTTGTAGGCGTTTCAAGAGGATAAACCTGATCAATATGAAGGATTCCAGATTTTCTCCTCTAGTGAGCCTTTGATTGCCCATTCTACATCCTTTGAAAGGACAATTTCAGCAAGCTAATTACTGCTTATGCACTGTCATGAGACGAATTTGACTCTCAAAGAGTCAAATTCACCTACCTTAGTGCTAACATTAACCTAATTCTAATTATATGGCACTTCAATTATCTAGGCATTTGTAGGGGATGGATTTGATCATTCAAAGGTTCAAATTCCTCACCCTAATGCCCTTCTTAACTACACCCTTTAACCTTTTAAAAGGTGAATTTCAGCCATTTATGTTGCTGTTTGTGCAATATTGTGGGGTGAACTTGACTATCAATAAGCAAACTCATCTACCCTGGTGCTAATACTAACCTATCTAGAGACTTGCTTGTTGAATATCTTTATTGACCAAAGAGACTCA
>ML427392.1:6648-48539 GCA_005239525.1 Nicotiana knightiana
TTCATCTTGACTAGAATCATCGCCTTATTATGAACCTGAACAATGGTATTTATTCCTTAATATGAACTTCAAATAACCTTATCGCACTGATCCCTGATCTGATAATCTCGTCTCACCCAATATGAACTACCCAGACAACAAATCACCCCAAACATGACCCACAACCTCACATGCTACCACATCGCGCCAATAGGCCATAACTCGAACATGATAATAAGAAATGACTCAAGAAGGGACTATTCAACTCACGCAACTAATATGAACTTTTATCAAAAAATAGGAAGTAGAACATAAGAAAATAAATATAGGAACCTTACTCATCCTCACACTATTCCGGCGTGCAACCCGATCTCAATAACATACCCGTGGCGGCGTGCCACCCGATCCCATCATAAAACTCACATAAGGAAATATACACAGAGCTGAATTGCTCACTATTACAAATTACTGAATATCGATCATAAGCACGCTAAGTGCAAAATACCATCCTGGGGAGATTGATAAAGCCATATGCTTACAAAACTCAAGCACAACTGAGGTGCGATATATATATATATATATATATATATATATATACACACACACACACACACACACACACACACACACACACTCTGGATCTCAAGAGTTGTCCTGCTCACATAACATACCCCACTACGCGGGACCTCAACACATAGGAAATTAGCAAGCCGTTTCACAACTCACACGGCACAAATCACAATATTGCATGAATTTGATGAAGACGGAACAACATCCGTTGTTCTAATACCTTTCCATGAAAATCGTTGTACTGAAATGAACATGCCTGGCTCATACGGAGCCCATAGTCATATTTAAATCCATCTACAAGAATCGAGTCTACCTTGCTCGCACCAAACTAAGCTAATAGCTTTTACCTAGGTCTATATTAACCCATTTTACCTCATAATATGCAAGAACAACCATCATAGCCGGGAAAAACACTCCACAACCCATAACCAAATGAACTGAACGCCTTCCAGGCATAAATTCTCAATTAAGCAATATTGTACTTCTTTAAACTCAGTCCAAATCTTCAATCTATCAAGTGACTACATGTCACACTTTATACAATGTTTTCACGGTCATGCTTCCACGAACTTCCACACAAGGAAACAAGTCTGCCCATCCATAACACCGACCACACTAAGGCCGCAAAGCACATCAAGAACCCATGACCAGGGTACAAAGCCTCTTTCACCGAATATCGATCTCAGGTGACACTGAAGATAACACTAGCTTACTCTGAACTTTCAAATCACTTTTTCTCGTTCATCCGAGCTCATGACATCCTCGTCAACACCGAATTGCAATCTCGATTCTCGCTCCCAGTTACATACTGCTTATCGCACCTACATGCCAATATTTGGTAGCGCAAGAATTCCATCATAACTTCTGAACCACCAATAGGGTGAACAGTTCATCATATAGAAACCTTTCACTTAACTCAATTCAGAAGTACCATTTCAACACACGAGTGAATTCCCACAATCACCCAACCCGCAAATCCTTAAGTAGTAGTCTATACCACCATAACCCTTCCGGATCCGCCTGCACCTGACGGGCCATAACACTCAAATGCTCACACATGAAATCCATTACGACGGCCGACAATCCCCTCATGCACCGGTACAAACCACACGCATAACTTAATCACATCAAAGCAACTGACCACTGCCGAAAATGTGCCATTTCAACCATGGCTAATCAATCTATCTTCTTTTAATCATCTTCAATTGCTTCGGGAATAATAGCAACTTCCTTCAACTCATAGAAACCTCAACCCTCACTTATCCCGAGTGACCTTGATTCATGAGACTACGCTGCCTAAATCCCGCAACCGTCTCATACCCTCCTGACAGTCTTTCTACAACCCGGGGTTTATTTACTCACTCCTCCAATACTATCTTGCATGCTGAAACATATCATAGAATATTCCAACCATCTTCCTCATTCTCAGAAATTACTCTGCAAAAGCTCAATCCTTGATCATACTGCTTCCTGAAACCCTTAAACGCCGCATTCTTAACTTTTGAACTCACTAGGGCTGCTATTGTGAGTCACCCACTCTGGCTGGCCCCGAATACAATCAACTCCAAGGCTCTTCTAGCACATGAACACCCTTTTCCTTGAAGCACGTGATTGAGTCACTATCCTTCTAACTCGCCCGTGCCTTAAGCATAAATTCTGAATCTTCCAAGGCCTAACCCTGGTCCGACAGGGCCAACTTTTGCACACATTCATCAAATCCCACACACAATCACCATTTTACTCCTTTCCCTTAGCTGTAATAACTTGAAAACACGCCGACAATCCGCAAACCTATGATAACACAATCCTGCAACCAACTGCAGATGGTGGTACGCCCCCACTTAGCCCGAAGCTACTCCTTGCACCACTATAGACCCTGCCGAGATTCTTTCTCCTTTGATACGCGATCTTGCTCAACCCATCCGTCCAATTCTTCCAAGTTCTCTTGCTAGCACTCCTTAAATACTCAAATTCTCTAGAATCATTCACACATTCTGCCTTCTACCGAATAGCCACTAGAACCCCTCACAGCGGCTTGCCAACCATGCCACCGCTAACCTATTCACAGGAGATAACCCACCTATGGAAATCACCCGCGGACACCTTCCAATGATGCTGAAATGCACGCTCTCTGCGACATCAATACCCCATCCTACGCCCTGCTTCATTTGCCAACTTTACTAGTTCATCCGCTCCTCATGGACATCCATTAAATGCGCGACAATACCTTCAAATTCCAAATTATGCTGTCGCTCCCCCACTTTGTGACTACTCGACTTCCGCTTCTTACACCTGGCCTCCTAGAAATGGAACCACCGCCTAGCCTCACTTCAGGATCATTCTCTGTAGCTCGCAAACCAGCAGATCACCACGACCTGAACATCTCCGAAGATCATCTTTCTCTAGATGCCTTCATTATCAACACTTATCCGGTACTGAACCACCGCACCCCACGATTTCTTCCAGCCGCATTCTTCATTACTTCTTCTAAATACTCTAACCCCACGCAACCGAAGAAACCATAGCACCGACAAACTTAACACATTCCATTCGATCAATGACGGCGACTTCACGTCACAGTTGCATATCCCACCTCACTTGAAGACACCAAGTCTTACTACTTTATCAACCCCAACCGGACCATTCATAATCCAAATGCCTTTCCTCTGCCAGCACTGGAAAACAAAGTGTACTCAGTAAGTCGCCCGCCTAACCTCAGAGAGGTAGTGACGAGAGGTCGAATTAGACACTCACTAAGGGCCAGCAAATTAATTAACAGCATATGATGAACACGGTAGGCATGTAAAGGTAGTAAAGCAGCAATATATATAAGGCACTGAAATCCAAGTAAATACTGAAAGTGAACAAACAGTCACCACTTCCTCGGTTTCCCCCAAATATCTTAAATAAATAATTTCCACTTTATTTTTCCCTAAATATCTTATCACTTTTAAAAAATCCATGAAAAACATTTAACAATTTAGCATGCGCATACGGGATAAGGATAATCGGCTTGAGCCGTCATAATAATCATCACTGTGCACTATCGATGATCGAACGACCCTACCTTAAGTTCACCTCTCAATATAATAGTCATGTCTACGCACTGCCGAGGGTCGAACGGCCCGAACCATAAGTGCATCTTTCAATCTACCGGGGTGTACGACCCGCTCCCATGAGGGGAGGGGGGGGGGGGGAATAACACTCCNCGGAATGTAAATTTTTGAAGCGGTCACATGCAGTCACGCACAGTCAATAGTCCACCCTGAATACGTCGGGAAAACAAATACACAAGTAAATGACGAAATTCTCTTTTAAAAGCACAAAATAGTATTTAAATCCTTTCTCGAAATTTATTTGCCAAGTTTAATAATATTCAATAATATCACCTTATCAGGTATGCAATTATCCACGGAGGAAAACAATTCTCTTTCCAGTTGATTAAGAAAATGAACTCTAGTTTTTTTAGATATTAAATTACGATTTCGATTATATTAGCAGTCAAATAATACAGACAGGATCACGGATACAACGCATACGGCGTGCTAGTGGGTCCTAGACTACCCGGACATTGCATAATAGCAGCTACACATGGACTCTCGTCACCTCGTGCGTACATAGCCCCCAAAGATAATAGCACATACTAACTTAGATCACCTAGGGGGACAATTCCCCCTCACAAAGTTAGAAAGGAGACTTACCTCGCTCCGAAATTCCATAACCGGCTTCCAAGCCCTTCCGACGACTCCAACAGACGCACATCGCCCCAAAACTATCCAAATAACGGCAAACCAATGAAAACATACTCTAATATATGCATCAATTCCAAATTATATAATTTCCCAACCCCGCTTAGTGAAATGACCAAAATACCCTCGGTCCCACTTGCCCGGAATCTGAAATTTCTCGAAGATATAATCTACCCATAGCTCCACTAGTTCAAATATATAATTTACTCTACATTTCATGCTCAATTCGTGGCTAAAAATCCAAATTTCCATTTTCTAGGTTTCTTTAAGATTTCCCAATTTCCATGTCTAATTCCATGCATATACTTGTATTTAACTTTAAAAACATGAAGAAATTACTTACCTAGTGATGCTTAATGGAAAACCCCTCTTGAAGCTCCTCAAAATCGCCCACATCCATGAAACAAATGAAGGAAATGGCCAACATTTCGCATATAAACTAATCTGCCCAGGCCCCAATTTACTCTCTGCAATTGCATACCCACGAACGCATTCTCAGAGCTTCCTCGAGCCAACACTCCGCGTTCGCGGTCCCCTCCCCGCGTTCGCATAGGCCAAAGGGCCCCTAGGCCCCCAGCTCCCCTTCCTTCTACGCGTTCGCACACCTTACCCCGCGTTTGCATAGAGATCACACCCCAAGCCACCGTGTTCGCACTCCCTTCTCCGCGAATGCACAAGCCAATCCAGCAGCCCTCAAATTTCCTTCTATGAGATCGCACACAAGGGACCGCGATCGCATAGCACACCAGATACACCAGAAGACATCAGCAATAGAGTAGAGAAAAATAGTTCGAAATTGCTCCAAAACACACCCGAGGCCCCTGGACCCTGTCCAAATCACATGACTCAGTCCCATAACATCCCACGGACTAGCTCGAGGCCTCAAATTACATCAAACAACATCGAAACCACGAATCACACCCAAATCCCAACTTTATGAACTTAGAAATTCCCAACTTCTACATCCGATGCTGAACCCTATCAAATCACGTCCGATTGACCCCAAATTTTGCACACAAGTCATATTCGACATTACGGACCTGCTCCAACTTCCAGAATTGCATTCCGACCCCGATATCAAAATTTTCACTTCCGGTCAGATTTCTCAAAAACCTTCAAATTTCTATCTTTAGCCAAATGACTTCAAAATAACCTACGGACATTCGAATTCACTTTCGATCGCGCTCACAACTCCCGAATCACCATACGAAGCTATTCCCAGACTTCGAATAGTAAACGGGCATCAATAACTCTGAAATGCCTTACAACCCAAATTTATGAAATTCCTCTAAAATGCTATCTTCCATAATATATGTCGAAACGCTCCCGGGTTATCCAAAACTCGATCCGGACATAAAACTAAGATTGGAATCATAATATGAACCTACAAGAACCTTCAATTAATTCTGAGATCGTTTACTCAAGATTCCAATATTAGTCCATTTCTCCAACTTAAGGCTTCTGAAATGAGAATTTTCTTTCCAATTCAACTCTAAACTTCCCGAAATTCAATTCCGAACACACCTACAAGTCATAATACCTGAAATGAAGCTGGTCATGACATCAAATCGCTGAACAACGTGCTAGAGCTCAAAACGATCGGTCGGGTCGTTATAAAGTTAGCTACAACTTGAATACATAGTACCTATTACAGACCCTTATAGATAAAGCTAAAAAGGTACAAGTTAAAACTACCTACTACAAATAAACTAGACTAAAAGACAACAGTTGGAATTGATTCTTCTAGTTGGTTCAAGTAGCTTCATATTCTTCTCGCTAATTTTGCTCTCAATTCTTGCTTAACTTCTGCTTTTGTGCATACCTGTACAATAAGAACAATCTGCAATATATAGGATTAGTAGGTAAGGAATTAACTAGAGTTCTAATGTTACTCTTCCTTGGTGCAAGAGTTCTAGTTAATCTCAACTCCTCAAATCCTTTCTTATCTTAGATTCTGTTCTTACTGAATAGGGAGTTCTTCTCCTTATTATTTTTGCAATCTTTTTGATCAGGAGATATCTCTATTTTACCATATTTCGTTTATCTCCTGCATGTGCACCTCACGTGCCTTTGACTCTGCTTGTGTCTATGTCTGTCAGTGATGGACCTGATTCATTTCTAAGTTCCTTTGTCAATCTTCAATACTATTCAATTTCTTGGGCTAAGCCCAGGCGTCTTTCCTTAAAACTTTTATGTTAAAAGCTGAGAAAAACAAAAGTTTTTCCTAAAAACATTATTTGAGTTGACTTCGGTCAATATTTTGAGTATACATACCTGAATTCGTGTTTTGACGGGCCCAACCGTGATTTAGGACTTGGGAGTATGCCCGGAAACGAATTCGGAAGTTCCTAGCCAGAGATATCATGCTTTGTCGAAATTTGAAAGTTAAAACCTTAATGAATTTGAAATGTTTGATCAAAGTTTGACTTCTTGGATAACGGGTCCTTATTTTGGTTCCGAAACCTAGTATAGGTCCAATATCATATTATGACTTGTCTGTGAAATTTGGTAAAAAACGGAGTTGGTTTGACATGATTCAGACGTCCAGTTGTAAAAATAGAAGTTTCAAGGTTTTCTTAAAATTTTTATTTAATTTGGTGTTCAATTTGTAGTTTAGGTGTTATTCTGGCGATTTTATCGCGAGAGCAAATTCGTATGATGTTTTTAGACTTGTGTGCATTGTTGGTCCCCGAGGACTCGGGTGAGTTTCGGATAGGCTACAGAGTGAATTTGACTTAGAACATTTGCTGGTGTCGGCAATTTCTGGGAACTGACCTCTAATATCGCAAATTTCCCACTTCTGACAGGCTCGCATTTGCGAAGAGATCCTGGGTTAGCCTAGGTTCGCATTTGCAATCATTAGGCCGCATTTGCGGAAGGCCAGTGTCCGAATTTGTGAACAAATATTCGCATTTTCGAAGAGGGAGTTGGGTAGGCAGTGATTGCAAATGCGATCAACGGCTCGCATTTGCAGAAGGATCAGAGTTCGCATTTGCGACTATTCTTCGCATCTGCGTATTAAGCAGGGGTGTGATGATTCTTGCATTTGCTATGAATTCTTCGCATTTGCGGGGCTTGTATTTTTGAAACCCGGGTCGCAAATGCAACATCTGCAAATGATCAAGATGACTTAGACGGGATTTTTGATTCATTCTTCAAATTTTTAATCTAGAAACACAAGAGGCAATTTTTCAAAGAAATTTTCTTCCCAAATTATTGGTAAGTGATTCTAAACTAGTTTCTTTCAATCTTTCACTACTTTCCTAAGATTTCAACCTAAAATCTAAAGTTTTCATGGTGGAATTGGGGGTTTTGGGTATTCATGGTGGAATCTAAAGTTTACATAACCGAGCTTGAGAGTGAATGAGTAATTGGATTTTGATAAGAACTTCGGGATTGGACCAAGCGGGCCCGAGGGTTTACTTTTGTTGAATTTTTTTTAAAATGGCCTAAATTGAATTCTCGGAATCATGTGTAGTTCCTAAGGCTTAATTTGAATCATTTGGTTGGTAATTTTCTAGATTCTATTGGTCTGGAGGCTTGTTTGAGAGGCAAGGCTGTGATTGAGCAGTGAATGGTCTTTGGAGCGAGGTAAGTGTTGTGTCTAACCATGCAGGGAATTAGGAACCCTCAGACTATTTTCTATGTGAATTTCATGTGAGCGACGTATATGTGAGGTGACGAGTACTTTTGCGCAGCCAAACTATCTGTTTTTCCTTTTTTCTTATATTATCTCTTTCCCTGTCTTACTTGTTACATGCTCTAACTGTGTTCCTATGCCTAATTGCTACTTGTTAGTAATTGTTTTCTCCTGTTCATGTTATTAGTTATTTCCATAGTTTCATAATCTCCTACTATTTGCTTAAGCTAGTTTATCCGTATCTTTTAGTTGTAAATTTCGAGTTTGGTCTCGCTGTGTAGTATTATTTATGTGAACTTTCATAATGTACAAGTTTCCTATTTGTTTCGGTTTGGTGTTTAAGTATTATGAACGGTTTATGTGATTTAAATTGTGAATTTACTATGCATACTGAGTACTTAATATTGATGTGGTGGGATCAGGTTGCACACCACAACAAGTAAAATAAGGGTGATATATTAAGGTGGAATAAGAGTGAATCTATATTGTACGGTGGGAACATGTTTCACATCGCAACATGTGTAATAAGAGTGGATTGTTGTGGTGGTATAAGGGTGAACTATTATTATGATATTGTGATATAGTGGGATCGGATTGCGCGCCGCAACAATTATATATATTTATTCATTGTTGCTTATGTTGTTATGAGAAAATAAGGGAGGAATTATGTGACGTACGGTGAGATCGGGTTACGCGTTGCAACAACCTGTGTGTTATATTTCTCTGAGCTGTGATAGTTTTACGATATTTTCTTTCGCACTTAAGGATTGGTAAATTCTGAACGTTGATGGCTTATTTCCTGGAATTATTGTTATTATTTTCAATGTACTGCCTTACTTCATTTTGTATTTCCTTTACTGTCATTATTATATATACTGCGTACAGGTTGTAGTGTGAGTGTCCCGCTTTAACCCCGTTACTTTGTCGAGGTTAGGCTCGGCACTTACGAGTACATGGGGTGGTTGTACTCACACTACACTCTGCACTTCTTGTGTAGATTTTGGTATCGGCCCGAGCTGATCGTGAGGTTAGCTGCTGGATTCATTCGACAGGAGACCCAAGGTAGATTTGCCGGCGTCCGCAGACCCTGGAGTCCCTTTCTAGACATTTTACTTTACTGTTTCTTTCCTTTCAAACAATGGATTTCCTTTCAGACTCTGTTTGTAATAAATCGTAGTAGTTCATGAATTGTGACTCCAGATCCGGGTTGTAGTATATATTAAAGCTTTTATATGATCCCGCACTCGTTTTATTTCGTTTTAGCTCATTTGCTGTTAGTTACTGAATTTAATAAGGATTGACTTAATCATTCTCTAATGTTGGCTTGCCTAGCAAGTGAAATGTTAGGCTCCATTAACATTCCGAAGGTAGAAATTCCGAATCGTGACACAATTCATTCTATAAACTCATCCCGCAACCCTATACGATTCGGATAATTCCTATCATACATCCATCTACGTTGCCCATATTCCATCTACACATAGATGCGAATTAGAAGTTGAAATATATTTATGTTATTTGCACTAACTAATAAATTTTATTATATTCTTGAAAGTTACTTATTTAAATAATTTAATTATATATTTTAGTGTAATATGATATTTATCTATCTTATTTAGTAATCTAAAAAAGTTCTTGCATTTATCCAAATTCGATGCATTCCAAATACATTAGTAAACTAAATGACAACCTTAAACTTAATTCAATTTCAAACCAATAAATTCCTTATATTTAATCAACTTTATATTAAAGTTATTTCATATGTTTACTTCACTATTGTTAAAATTATACTAGCTACATCACATTTCATAAGTTTATTCATGGGCTACATTGTTGACAAAATAAATAGTGATAATTAACAAATATTTAAACCATTTCAACATATAAAAATTAAATAATTCAAATAACATATAAAATTAAGGCATTTGTTTAAATAGCATAATTGTTTAATATAAGAAATAAAAGGAATTTTAAATATTTGGGATTTACAATAACAAATATGCAAAAACAATTGACTATTCTACAAGAATAATTTAATAATTTACCAAATCATTTCTAACAATTCAACTAATTTTTCTAGCAATTAAGCCATAAAAAATTCCCAAAAAATTAAAACTAACCTTGATATGAAGAAATCTATAGCTGGACGAGGTGAAGATGGTGGTGGCCGTAACAACCCAAAGCTTGTGGAGATGCTGGCTACTACCATAAAAAGTTAGGGTTCCTTGGATCCTACCGCAACTTTGGAGAAGCAAGGGTTCTGTGCGAGAGAGAAGAAGAAGATATGGGAAAGAGCAATACCTTGGAGAAGGGAGATGATAGAAGTATGGAGAATCTCAAATTTTCCGATGAGGCAGAGGTGGGAGGTGGGAGGCAGAGGAAAATGAGAGGAGGAAAAATAAGAAAGAGAGGAAGAGAATAGAAGAGAGACAAAAAGGTTTTTTTTAAAACAAATTCCGACCGTTTTGGTCGAAAACATAAAATGGTATATAATTTAAAAATATTTCTGATCGATTTGGTCGGTAAAAACACTGACAAGTCAAGCTTTGGAGTTCACAACAATTTTTGACCATATCGGTCAGAATATTAAAAAAATTGTTTTTTATTTTATTTTTTCCAACTGATTCAGTCGAAACGCTAAATCAAGTCAAACTCCGAAACTTGACTTTTATTGACCGACTAAATAGTTCAAAATTTAATTCCCGCAATTTCACGCCAAAATTGGCGACCAAAATTTTCGGTAGGTCGAAATATTTTTAAGAAAATAATAAATATTCTTTTTGGCTATTTCCGATTGAAACAGTCGCAAATTTCCGAACTCTTTTTTTCAGTCGGAAATTTTCAGTCAATGTTTTGGCATTTTCTAGTGTGTATTAGAAGGTCGGAGATTAAGCTTTTAAAGACAAATTTTCCTTTTTACAGTAATTGATTCATGCTTTCAAACTTCATTATTAATCAGTGCATATATAATCTTTACGCTATAATCCATGCATAACTAGTATGTAAATCAACCCACCGTTATAAATGTATGTAATCTAAATCCTTTTTTCTTTTTAGTGAACTCACGCTTTGCTCTATGAAACACAATATCTATTTATTTCAAGATAGACAAATTCCATCACTAAAATGCACACTTTTTATCAGTCCGACTAATTTACTTGCCTACTAGTTCAAGAAGAAATAGATGCATCATAATATTTGAATTTCTGAACAATGTTATCTATATAGTTTACCAACCTATGTGGGCTTTCTCTCAAAAGTTACGATTCACTATTTTTCAATATGCTTTTCACCAGATTACCACTGCATCTTTAATAGCAATATTTTTGTAAAAATAAAGAGAGTAATTAAAACTTGGTCCGACATGATCAACATTACCAGAAAACAATAATTTCTTTTTTAATAATTTGATGCTGCTGAACAGCAGATCAATTGTTTTTATAAAATGACGATGAAAAAAGAATTGGGGAATAATTGCAAAACTTGGTAACTTTATAGTTTATATTTGTAAAAAAAGTAGCATTGCAAATGTCCAGGAAAGTGCCTACTTCTGATAGTAGGCCTGGTTTTGAAATTTGTTTCTGAAACTAATTACATTGAGTTGGTTTTAGCTTGTTAGATTTGGCTGGTTTAAAACATAACGGTCCAAGAATCAACTTCCTTTGTTTCTTTTACATATATACAAATGTAAATATATATTATTTTCTCCTCAGTAAATCTGAAGATAAAGGGTTGAATGCAGCTTCTGAAAGAAAGATCGTGAAGTTCTTAATTTCAAGAGTATAAGGTTCACAGGAAAATTGTCCTTTTCTATTTATTCATTTTAGAATAAACTGAGGTTTATGTTGAAGAGAATTCTGAATGTCATCTCTAAGCGGTTAATATTTTGTAATAGCATCATGTAATAATGTGATGAGTGATGGTCGATTGGTTTGTGAACAAGTTATAGTAGAATTATCATGAGGGGATCTGTAACAACCTGGTCGGTCGTTTTGAAAATTTATGTTCCGTTCAGCGGCATAAGGTCTTGAGAAACTTCATATTATTTATATCGACTTGCATGCATGGTTGAATTCAGTTACCGGATGACTCGGAGTCAAATCAGAAGAAGGATTTAAGTTTTGGAAGCTTAAGCGGTAAAAGTTGACCGAAATTTGGCCTTTGTGTAAACGGCTGTGGAATGGGTTTTGGATAATTTCAACAGCTTCATATGATGATTTTGGACTTAGGCGTGGGTCCGTATTTGGATTTGGAAGTCCATAGGGTGATTTGAAGTGTTTCGACGAAAGTTGGAAAAGTTGAAGTTTGGAAGGTGGAGAGATTTGACCGATAGTTGACTTTGGTGATATCGGGGTCGGAATGCGATTATGAGAGTTGGGGTAGCTACGTTATGTCATTTGGGACTTGCTTGCAAAATTTGACGTCATTCCGGGTTGATTTGATAGGTTTCGGCACGAGTTTTAGAAGTTGGAAGATTTGAAAGTTCATAAGTTCGATTCTTGGCGCGATTTGTAGATTTGAGACCCCGAGCGAGTCCGTGTTAGGTTATAGAACTTGTTTGTGTGTTTAGACGGGGTTTCAGCGGGCCTCGGGTGTGTTGTAGATGGGTTACAGGTCATTTCCTCCTATTTTGAACTACTGTTTTCTCTCATGAAGTGCCTTTCGTGTTCGCGTAGTGTTCTGCTGGCCTGCCTCATCTTTCTTCTTTGTGTTCGCATTCACGCTCTCGCGTTCACGAAGGTTTGCATTTTTCCTTCTTCGCGTCCGCGTCCTCCCTTCCGCGTTCGCGTAGTAGAAACCAAGCCCTAAGCACCGGTGGTCATAACTCTTCGCATTCGAGTGTTCCCCTACGTGTTCACTTAGGTTCCCGCCCCTCGTTCTTCGCGTTCGTGTCCCTTCACTCGCGTTCGCGAAGGTTTTTCTTGGAAGCCTCATTTTTCTTCTTTGCTAACGCGATCCATTCTCCGCGTTCGCGATGCAAAAAGACGTGGGTAGAATATAAGATCTTCAAATCGAGGGTTAGGCTATTTTATCATATCTTGACTTGCAGAGCTCGGTTTTGAGCGATTCTTTGGGGGGTTTTCAAGAAAATCGATTGGGTAAATGTTTTTCACCTAGAATTTATTATATTCCATGATTTTATCTTTATTTTTATTATTTAATTTGTGTTCTGAGTTGAGGAAAATGGTAGTCTTTGAAGAAAATTTTCAAAATAAAAAAATCATGATTTAAGGGACGAAATGGTGTATCGGAATTTGATAATTTTAGTATGGTTGAAACCATATCGGAATGGGTGTTCGGGATTTGTAAAATCTTTTGGGTTCTGAGGTGCGGGCCCGGGGGTCGACTTTTAGATTTTGATAAAGATTAAGACTTTATGATCCGGAATAGTTTATTATGAGTTTTATTTGTGCTTGAAATTATATTGGTTAGATTTGAGCCGTCAGGAGATCATTTCACCCGAGAAGTTTATTTTAGAGTATTAGTTTATGTTCTTTGAGGTAAGTATCTTACCTAACTTTGTGTGAGGGAATACTCCTTAGGATTTGAATCTTCTATGCTAATTGTAGTCTGTGTACGCGAGGTGACGAGTACGTGCTCGAACTTATTTATTGAAATTGACTCTTTAGGGTTCCTAGGTCTTGGTATTCATTGAATATGCAGTTGTTCTTGTTATGATTACGTTTCCTAATTACTAGTTTCACTTCGACTTGCTTAATTAGAATCAATTGCTTCATGATCCACTCTTATTATTTACTTGATTTATATGTGCCTTAATTGAAACTGTTATCTCTTCTATTGCCATGTTATATTTTCTCTAACTGCTTATCTTTATTGGAAGTTATCCATTTTGTAATTGTTCATCCTTAATTGTGGTTATGGTTATCTTCCCGCTGCCTACCTTTAATTGAATTGATTGTATCTCTTTCGTAATTGTCCAAACTTAAAAGAAGCTTAGATATCCTATGCCTTAGTTGACTTGCCCTTATTTGGAATTATTTGACTCGTGTTAGTTTCCCTGTTGTTGAACCGTACATTGTGGGACCGTTGTTACCTATTATTTCCTTCCTTGTTGAGCTATTATTATTACGCCTAGTTATTATGGCTATTCCTTGTGAACTAGTTCTACCATTTCTCGTGATTGAAGGTTATTGAGTTGATTTACTTGTCGTACTTTGTACTATTGTCATTGTTGTTGTCGTACTTGTTCTGGTGATGCACAAGGTTTTTACCGTGAGGTTATTTGTGATGCACGATATTTCTGCCTTGCGATTGTTATTATGGGGTTGCACAAGGTTTCTTCCGTGCTATTGTTACTACTGATATTCGCACATGCGGCGTGACAAGGCAATATATATATATATATATATATATATATGAGACAAGGTGGGAACATTATTATGCATGCGTGGCGAGACAAGATGGTCATTTACCTTACTATTGCACACGTGGCGAGACAAGGTGGACTATGTCAGGGATTGATTTGTGATGACTTGTAATGGACTGGGGGCATTCTTGTTGTTGATATTTGTGTAGTGGTACACTTAACTATGTGAGCTTTATCTTGTGAAAGTTGTGAGAAAATATTCTACATGTTGTCCGTTCCAGTTCTTATGCTTACTAGCTGGTATGAACTATGTTAGGTCACTTGCACAAGGATACACGTAATTAAGCACTCTTATCGGCTAAGAGGTTTTTTTGATATTGTTGAGTATAGATGCACACCCTTGTTTACTTGCCTTCTATGTACAAATGGCTGTATTTTGGCACGTGAGTCGCCAATGCAGTTATGAAGTGTAATGAGGGCATATGATGCTAAGTGTTAGGGTTCAGGTATCGGGACCCGTGAGTTGTGATTAGCCCGAGGTTTGGTACTTCGTGGAGTTTATTGACTAAAACCTGATGTGAAAGCGGTCATTTTTGTTGAGTTGTTACTTGTCTTTTCTTTAGTTGTGACTATCGGATTAGGCTGTGTTTCCGTTCATTCTTCTATGTCATTATTATGGTATTTCCGCTGATTGTTGTTGTTTTTCCTTTTCTTACCAAAATTACCGTATTATTTTCCTTTGACGTAGTCTTTATGTAGATATCATACTTTGTTGTTCTTATACCTATCCTTCTTCAAATTATTTAGTCCAGCAAGTGTCTTGTCTGTTCCTCTTCACTACTCCACTGAGGTTAGTCTTCATACTTGCTGGGTACCGCCGTGGTGTACTCCTACTACACTTCTGCATATTTTTGTGCAGATCCAGGTATTTTTCAAAGTCAGTTGATCATTAGCTAGCTGCAGATTGCTGTTGTGGAGACTCAAGGTAAGCATGTTGCCGCGTTTGCAGGCTTCAGTGTCCCCTTATGATTTGTATTCATATTTTTTACTTTATTTCAAACAGCTGTATTTAGAAAATTGCAGCGGATTCTGTAGAGCTTATGACTTGTACTACTGGTTTTTGGAATTGTAAATTGTATACAAAATTCCATTTCAGAAATTTAGATGTTACTTGTGATGACCCAAGGGGACATTTTATGAATTAAGACTCCGCCCTTGGCTTATTAACTATAAAAAGACTAATTTTAACAACCTCGATTTACGTGCACAGTCCTGGCGTGAAACCGGAAAGCTTTTATGTGAAAATATGAGAAATAGTGATTTCTAGAGTTAAAATTTGATTATAGTTGACTTTGGTCAACATTTTTAGTGAAGGGACCCGGGTCTATGTTCCGACGATCCCGGGAGGTCCGCAGTAAAATATGGGACTTGGGCGTATGCCCGGAATTGAATTCCGAGGTCCCAAGCCTTAGAAATTAATTTTTGAAAGAAATTGTTTTGATGAATTATTAATGAAATAAAGAAATGAATTAATATTTGAAATCATTGGTATATGGCTCGTATTTTTGGTTTCGGATCCCGGTACAGGTTATTTATGATGTTTAAACCTTATCTGTGAAATTTGGTGAGAATCGAAATTGATTTGACGTGATTCGGACGTCCGGTTGAGGAATAATGAACTTTA
The DNA here is from genome assembly GCA_005239525.1 of Nicotiana knightiana. Taxonomy (NCBI): domain Eukaryota; kingdom Viridiplantae; phylum Streptophyta; class Magnoliopsida; order Solanales; family Solanaceae; genus Nicotiana; species Nicotiana knightiana. Next base: position 22,599 of record ML427392.1, read on the forward strand.
AGTGTTCTTGAAAAAAATTATGAGTTTTGAGGTTTAATTCATAGTTTTACATGTTATTTTTATGATTTGATCGCCCGAGCAAGTCCGTATAATATTTTTAAACTTGCGTGAATGTTTGGTTTGGAGCCCCGAGGGCTCGGGTGAGTTTCCGATAGACCACGGGGTATTTTTACACTTAGAAAAGTTTAATGTTTTGCTGCATCTGGTGCCCAGCGATTTTGTGCTTCGCGATCGTGAAGCTACTCCCGCGATCGCGAAGGGTAAAATTACCGGGAGTCAGTTTTGTACTACGTGAATGCGAATTCTGGGCCGCGAACGCGAAGCATTGGTGGGATACCCTTCGCGAACGCGAGCTAACTTACGCGAACGCGATGAGTGAATGAGCCTGGGGGAGGGGACTCGCACTTTCTCTATGAGAACGCAATCGCCTAGTCGTGAATGTGGTGGTCACATGCCGCAAAGCATCGTGAACATGTTTAATCCCACGCGAACGCGAAGGCCACTGGGCCGTAATTCTTCGCGATCGCGACAGGCCCATCGCGAATGCGATGAAGGCCTGTCCAGTAACTTAAAAACAGAATTAAAAACGGGAAGAAGGAGAATTTTGTAAAAATGGGATTTTGACCTCGAATTGAGTTTGGATTTCGAAAATAATTGCATATTCGGGCTCGGGGGTGAATGGGTAAACGAAATTTGGTCCGAACCCCGAATTTGGACCAAGCGGGCCCGGGGTCGAATTTTAACCTTTTTTTGTAGAAAACTTTGGAAAACGATGATTTTTCAATAAAGTTAGTTCCTTTAGCATAAATTAGTGATATTAAACTAATTATGATTAGATTCGAGCGGGTTAGAGGTAAATACGAAAGCAAAAACGGTAATTGAGCAGTGAGTGACCTGCGAAGTTGAGGTAAGTACTTGGTTTAACCTTGAATTGAGGGAATAGGAATCCCCACTTAAATGCTATGTGAATTTGCATGTGTGTGGTGTATAGGTAAGGTGACGAGTATCTATGCACCACTAAATTACTGTTGAAAATAGTCCCTTCCCTGTTTCCAATTATTTGCTTCCGGGCTTAATTGTTTCAGGATCATTGATGTTTATATGTCTGTTTGGATTCGTTAACTTATTGTTAAGTATTGTTTAGAGTATTTTGGAAGTGTTGGTTGTTCTCTTGGTTTTGTTATCTTTCATAAGAATTGAGCTGGAAGTCAGTGTTACGATATGAATTTAATTTCTGGTTGGTTTCGTTGTGAAATGACATCATAATGAAGTTTGTGAGTTTTACTGCTTCTGTTTACAATTGTTGATACAAAAATGTTGTGAAAGGCTTGGCATGAATTGTGAAAGTTTTTATAAATAAACTGATAGGATATGTATGGTGGGAGCGGGTTGCACGCTGCAACAAAGAGTAATAAAGGTGGACAGATGGGATCGGGTTGCACGCCGCAACAGGAGAAATAAGGGTGATATATATATATATAGGGAGGAGCAATAAGGGTGGACAGGTGGGAGCGGGTTGCACGCTGCAACAAAGAGTAAAAAAGGTGGACAGATGGGATCGGGTTGCACGCCGCAACAGGAGAAATAAGGGTGATATATATATATATAGGGAGGAGCAATAAGGGTGGACAGGTGGGAGCGGGTTGCACGCTGCAACAAAGAGTAAAAAAGGTGGACAGATGGGATCGGGTTGCACGCCGCAACAGGAGAAATAAGGGTGATATATATATATATATATAGGGAGGAGCAATAAGGGTGGACAGGTGGGAGCGGGTTGCGCTCTCCAACACGGAACGATAAGGGTGAATATTTATGTTTTACTAATTTTCGAAAATAAGGATTTGGAAAACTCCGGTTTTATTAAAAAGGTTTTCATACTCTGATATTTTTTTATTATGATTTAAATTGAAATGCAGGGTAGGTTGATACTTTATCTCAGCTAGTGGTAGAAATTGTGCTAGGCTTGGAAGAGTCATATTTCATCAGAGCACTCAGGATACGTGCCCCATTGCAGTTACAACTCAACTTACATGTTCAGCAAGGGGAAAGGGGTCGGAATGTCGATGGTGGAGGTCAGACTCCTAGAGGTGGAGACCCAGCCTATTGATATACTTTTTGTGGTATGGCTGAGGTTGCTACATCAGATAGTGTCATTACAATTACAATTTATAGTTATCATAAAGTCGCGATTTCCCTAACTTGATTCGATTTTGAGTATCTAAGAAAGTTCTCCTAATATTCTCCACTCACGGGTGAGCTTCGTAAACCTGAATCTACTTATATGAATACTTGTATTGGGAGATTCTACGGAGATAACTATGTCTATCATTACGTGTTGTAATTTGTTTAACGGAAAATATTTAAAAGAAGAAAATGGAATGTTTCGATTGGCACAATGTGCATATTACTTGTGATTCAGAACTGAGGGCGAGACCCTCATATTTTAATATGATTTGGTATGTTTATATCGGGCCACGAGCCGCGGTGGAAGTTATATCAAGACGAGGTCCTTGTGATGAAAATTCTTGTGCTTAAATTCTCTCTTGTAAAATTAAAAAAAATTATACCATAGTACTAATAGGAGTCATGCCTGTTAGGTTTATTTGAAAATTTTTGTATAAATTTTATCTATGCATAATTTTCCAAATCTGTGTTCTAATTATTGAGCTTTAACCCGCAAGGTAGGTGCCCGCCCATATGGCGTTAAATGAAACGCGTTAATTTAGGTAGATAATTATTAGTTCTTCATGCGTCGCATCTCGTTGTCAGTATTGTGAAGGTTTGAAAGGAGATTATGGTTAACGTGAAGTTATTTGATGATTCTGCAATTCATTATGAGAAACTATTAAGATCATATTGAACCAAAAGGGTGTTCCATTTAAATGGTCGGATGAGTGTAAGGTGAGCTTTCAAAAGCTCAAGACAGCTTTGACTTCAGCGCTGGTATTGGTGTTACCATCAGGTTCAGGATCTTTCACGGTATATTGTGATGCTTCCCATGTTGGGTTGGGAGAGGTATTGATGCCAGAGGGCAGGGTGATAGCATATGTGTCTTGGCAGTTAAAGATTCATGAGAAGAATTATCTTGTTCCTGACTTAGAGTTGGCAGTTATTGTTCATGCATTGAAAATATGGAGGCACTATCTTTATGGCGTGCCATGTGAGGTTTACAAGGATCATTGTAGCCTCCAGTACTTGTTCAAGCAAAAGGATCTTAATTTGAGACAGAGGAGATGGTTAGAGTTATTGAAGGATTATGACATCACTATATCGTATCATCCGGGAAAGGCCAATGTGGTGGACGATGCATTGAGTAGGAAAGCAGTAAGTATGGGCAGCCTTGCATATATTCCAGTTGGTGAGAGACCGTAAGCTTCAGATATTCAGACATTGGCTAATCAGTTCATGAGGTTGGATAGTTCGCCCAGCCATGTTCTCGCTTGTACAGTTGCTCGGTCTTCCTTATTCGAGCGTATCAGAGATTGGTAGGATCATGAACCGCACTTGATGGTCCTTAGGGACATAGTTCGGTACGGTGGTGCCAAGAAGGTTACAGTTGGAGATGATGATGTTATGAGGATGCAGGGTCGTATATGTGTGCCTAACGTTGATGGCCTTCGTGAATTGATTCTTGAAGAAGCTCACAGTGCTAAGTATTCTATTCACCCGGGTGCTGCCAAGATGTACCAGGACCTACGACAGCACTATTGGTGGCGAAGGATGAAGAAGGATATTGTTGCTTATGTGGCTCGTTGTTTGAATTGCCAACAGGTGAAATATGAGCATCAAAGACCCGGTGGTTTACTTCAGTAGATAGAGATTCCTGAGTGGAAGTGGGAGCGTATCACATGGACTTCGTTGTTGGACTCCCACGAACTCAGACAAAGTTCGACGCCGTTTGGGTTATTGTGGATAGGTTGACTAAATCAACATATTTCATTCTAGTGGCAAGTACTTACACTTCGGAGCGGTTGGCAGAGATAAATATTCGAGAGATTGTTCGCCTTCACGGTGTGCCTGTGTCGATCATTTCTGATCGAGGTACACAGTATACCTCGCACTTTTGGAGGGCATTAGAATTGGGTACCCGAGTCGAGTTGAGCATCGCATTTCATCCTCAGACGGACGGGCAGTCTGAGCGTATTGTTCAGATTTTAAAGGATATGCTCCGCACTTGTGTTATTGACTTTGGAGGTTCTTGGGATCAGTTCTTTCCATTAGCGGAGTTGCCTATAATAATAGTTATCAGTCGAGCATTCAGATGGCTCCCTATGAGGCATTATATGGTAGACGGTGTAGATCGCCAGTTGGGTGGTTTGAGCCAAGAGAGGCTCGATTATTGGGTACAAACTTAGTTCAAGAGGCCTTAGATAAGGTCAAGGTTATATAGGATCGATTTCGTGCAGCTCAGTCTAGGCAAAAAAGTTACGCCGATCGTAAGGTTCGTGAGGTGGCATTCATGGTTGGAGAGAGAGTATTACTTCGGTATCGCCCATGAAGGGTGTCATGAGATTTGGGAAGAAGGGCAAGTTGAGCCCTAGGTATATCGGACCATTTGAGATTCTTGATAGAGTGGGGGAGGTAGCTTATAGACTTGTGTTGCCTCTAGGGTTATCCTTAGTTCATCCGGTATTTCATGTATCTATGCTCCGGAAATATCATGGTGACCCGGTGGAAATGCTGCACGGACCCATATATATAGGAACAGAAAAAGAATCACCTTGATACTAAACCAGTCCCACGTGTTAGATTTCAGCTCCGTCCAATTGGACAAGGATTTGACTTATGAGGAGGAGCCGGTAGCCATTCTAGATCGGCAGGTTTGTCAGTTGAGATCAAAGAGTTACCCTTCAGTTCGAGTGTAGTGGAGAGGTCAGCCCATTGAGGAAGCTACTTCGGATTCCGAGTCGAACATGTAGAGTAAATATCCACACTTGTTTGCCAATTCAGGTAATCTTCTATGTCCGTTCGAGGACGAACGTTTGTTTTAGAGGTGGAGATTGTGATGACCCAAGGGGTCATTTTATGAATTAAGACTCTGTCCTAGTCTTATTAACTATAAAAAGACTAATTTTAAATACCTCGATTTACGTGCACAGTCCGGGCGTGAAACCGGAAAGCTTTTATGTGAAAATATGAGAAATAGTGATTTCTAGATTAAAATTTGATTATAGTTGATTTTGGTCAACATTTTAGTGAACGGACCCAAATCTGTGTTCCTACGATCCCAGGAGGTCCGCAGTAAAATATGGGACTTGGGCGTATGCCCGGAATTGAATTCCGAGGTCCCAAGCCTTAGAAATCAATGTCTGAAAGAAATTGTTTTGTTGAATTATTAATGAAATAAATAAATAAATTAATATTTTAAATCATTGTTATCGGGCCCATATTTTTGGTTCCAGATCCTGGTACAGGTTTGTTATGATGTTTAAACCTTATCTGTGAAATTTTGTGAGAATCAGAATTGATTTGACGTGATTCGGACGTCCAGTTGAGAAATAATGAACTTTAAATGTTCTTGAGAAAAATGATGAGTTTTGAGGTTTAATTCATAGTTTTACATGTTATTTTTATGATTTGATCGCACGAGCAAGTCCGTATGATGTTTTTAGACTTGCGTGCATGTTTTGTTTGGAGCTCCGATGGCTCGTGTGAGTTTTTGATACACCACGAAGTATTTTTACACTTAGAAAAGTTTGTTGTTTTGCTGCATCTGGTGCCCAGTGATTTTGTTCTTCGCGATCCCGAAGGGTAAAATTCCTGGGAGTCATTTTTGTACCACGGGAACGTGAAGTATGGGCTGCGAACGCGAAGCATCGATGGGATTCCCTTCGTGAACGTGAGCTGACTTACGCGAACGCGATGTGTAAATGGGCTTGGGGGAGGGGACTCGCACTTTCTCTACGCGAACGCGATCTCCTGGTCGGGAATGCGATGGTCACAGGCCGCAAAGCATCACGAACGCGTTCAATCCCACGCGAACGCGATGAAGGCCTGTCCAGCGACTTAAAAACAGAATTAAAAACAGGAAAAAAACTATTATTTCATATTTTCAAAACTAAGAAGACCTAGAAGCGATTTTCATCATACAAGTTCTTCCCCAAAGTGTTGGTAAACAATTCTAAACTATTATCTTTCGATTACTCATTGCTTTTCATCACTTTTCAATTCAAAATCAAGAATTTTCATGGTAAAAATTGAGGGTTTGGGTAGAATTGAGAATTTTGTAAAAATGGGATTTTGACCTCGAATTGAGGTCGGATTTCGAAACTAATTGCATATTCGGGCTCGAGGGTTAATGGGTAAAACAAAATTTGGTCCGAACCCCGAGTTAAGACCAAGCGGGCCCGGGGTAGGGTTTTAACCTTTTTTTTAGAAAACTTAGAAAAATGATGATTTTTCAGTAAATTTTGTTCTTTTAGCATAAATTAATGATATTAAACTAATTATGATTAGATTCGAGCAGGTTAGAGGCAAATTCGAAAGGAAAAGCGGTAATTGAGCAGTGAGTGGCCTGCGAAATTGAGGTAAGTGTTTGGTTTAAACTTGACTTGAGGGAATAGGAATCCCCAATTAAATGCTATGTGAATTTGCATGTGTGTGGTGTATAGGTGAGGTGACGAGTATCTATGCACCACTGGATTATTGTTGAACATAGTCCCTTCCTCATTTCCAATTATTTGCTTCCGGGCTTAATTGTTTCTGGATCATTGATGTTTATATGTCTATTTGGATTCGTTAACTTATCGTTAAGTATTGTTTGGAGTATTTTTAAAGTGTTGTTTGTTCTCTTGGTTTTGTTATGTTTCATAAGGATTGAGCTAGAATTCAGTGTTATGATATGAATATAATTTCCGGTTGGTTTCGTTGTGAAATGATAATTGATGAAGTTTGTGTGTTTTACAGCTTCCGTTTACAATTGTTGATACAAATATGTTGTGAAAGTTTTGGCCTGAATTGTGAAAGTTTTCGTAAATAAACTGATAGGGTATGTCTTGTGGGAGCGGGTTGCACGCCGCAACAAGGAGTAATAAGGGTGGACAGGTGGGATCGGGTTGCACGCCGCAACAGGAGAAATAAGGGTGATATTTATATAGGGAGGAGCAATAAGGGTGGACATGTGGGATTGGGTTGCACACCGCAACAAGGAGAAATAAGGGAGAATATTCATGTTTTACTGTTTATAAAATAAAGGCTGGAACACTCATTGTTTTATTGTCATTATTTCATATTATGCTATTACTGTTATTTAGAGTGAAACTTTTCTGTTTACAATTGTTGAAAGTAGTAGATGGGATTATTCGCACGGAGACATGAGTTAGATCTAGCGTCCGTAGATTCCTGGAGTCTTCTCTACACTATTTAGTTGCTATTTTATTTCATCAAAACAGAGATATTTTTCTTTCAGCCAAATACTTGTAGTATTCTTTAGTAGTTCGTGAATTGTGACACCAAACCCTGGGTAGATATATAGTTGGTAATATTTCGTGGTTAGTTTCATTCTATCTAATTTTATTCATGAAGTCATTTATTGGAAAATATTAGATTTATCTATTTTATTCTTAAGATTTTCTATTGTGTCAAGTAGACTTTTAAAGGAAATGGTTAGTAAATTTCTAACATCAGCTTGCCTAGCAAGTATTGTGTTAGGCGCCATCACGATCTCATGGGCTGGGAATTTGGGTCGTGGCATTACTTTATCATTGTTGTTATTCAGAAGATGTTAGGTTTACCTAGTCCCTAAGACTAGGTGCCATCACGATACCTAACGGGGGAAAATTGGGTAATGACAAGTTGGCATCAGAGCTCTAGGTTCATAGGTGCTACGAGTGATAAGCCAGTTTAGTAGAGTCTTGCGGATCGATATGGAGACATCTGCACTTATCTTTGAGAGGCTACAAAACTCTTAGGACAGTTCCACTTCCTTCGTTCCTATCGTGCGAGTTTATTGATCTCGAAGTTTGAGCTTTTACCATTCCATTCTTTCACAGATAGTAAGGACAGAGCTGCAACTATAGATGACGTAATCACCGGAGCAGATGTTGCTACGGGCAGAGGCCGACGAGGAGCATGTGCCGCATCTACGACACCTACCTGAGCAGCAGTTGAGGAGCCGCCAGTAGTTCCAGTTGGGGGCCAGGTACCGGAGGCGCCTACTGTTACCCCCGGACATCAGGAGACCTTAGATGAGCATGTTTGGTACATTGGCTCAGGCGGGTTTGATTTCGATTGCACAACTACTTCACAGACCGATGAAGGAGCTCAGACTCCCGCCGCCTATACTCTAGAGCAGTGAGATCCTGTTGGTCATGTTCCAAGTGTCATGGCGACACAGCCCATGGTTAAGGCAACAACATTTGAGGAAGAACAACTTAGACTTGAGAGGTACAAGAAGTACCACCCTCCTAGCTTCAGTGGATTGCTGACCGATGATGCCTAGTGTTTCCTGGAGGAGTGTCATCGCATTATTCATACTATTGGTATTGTGGAGACGAGCGAGGGTGATTTTGTTACGTTCCAGCTCAGGGAGCGACTTATAAGTGGTGGCGGGTGTATGAGTCGGGTAGCCCGGTCGAGGAAACTTCACTTTCATGGTTGCAGTTTTCAGATATGTTCCTGAGAGAGTTTGTACCTCAGTCCCTTCGGGATGCATGATGTGCAGAGTTTGAGCAGCTGCGCTAGGGCACTATGTCAGTATCAGAGTATGCGGTTAGATTTAGTGATTTGGCCAAGAATGCACCTGCTTTGGTCACCACAGTTAGAGAGTGTGTCCGTAGATTCATTGAGGGGCTCAGGCATGATATTCGTTTCAGAATGGATCGGAAGTTAGAGTCAGATGTTTCGTTTTAGCAGGTGGTAGGTATCACTCACTGAGTAGAGGGCATGTGGAATCAGGGAGAGAGGATAGGCGGGGCCATGAGAAATAGGAAAGGCGAGGGCAGGAGGGAGAGGACAGAGAGTCTAGGAGGCCTCGTAGACTGGAGAGATCTACTGTTCCTTATTTTGAGGAAGGGTACGACATGGTAGAGGTTTTGTGGGTCAGCCAGTTCAGTTTGCACTTCTGGATTCACATAGTGTTTCAGGTGCTCATGGATCTCAAGGTACCCATACTGCACAATTTCCATAGCCACATCAGCAGAGAGTTTTCTTTAAGTGTGGAGATATCAACCACATGGTGAGATATTATCCTAGACTCCGGACAGGTGTGTCACAACGGGGTATTCAAGCGAGTAGAGGGTGCCTAAGAGGGGAAAGCTCGACCTGTTGATGTGTTTCATATAGTAGTCTTGAGGCCGTTGCGCCAGATGATTTCATATAATTATTATTTTTATTTGTCACAGAGGGGCACCATTCATATTTTGTTCCAGCTCTGCTTATCGGGACGAGGTCCCTTAGTTGTTGCTTCACTTATGGGTGAGTTTCATGATTAGTACTCTGTTTATGTGATTGCCCCTGTTGGGAGATTCTAGGAGTTGTAGACTGTGTCTATCATTTGTTTTATCCATTATTTAGAGTTGCGAGACTAGAAGTGAGTCCATGTTTTCCATTATGGTAGGTTTTGATGTGACTCCTGAGTATTCTTGGTTACGATTTGTGATTTGGTACTCTACCTGGGTGAGAGTTCAGTAAGTGTTGAGATTTTATTAGAAGAATTAAGTTAGTGGAAGATTCCAATTGGTATGATATGTATTCGACCTGTGATTCGGAGTTGAGGGTGAGACCCTCACGATTCATGTGATTTGATATGTTTGAGTTGGGCTGCGTGCCGCGGTGGAGAGTTATACCAGGTGAAGTCCTTAGGATTTGCTTATGTACTTTGATTTTCCTATTTAAATTGATTCGTAGCATGGTTTTGATAGAGATTTGTGCCTGTCTGGATTGTTTGATATTTTCTTATGTGTTTCTCTTTACATATTCAATCATTTTCGTTTTGTACTTCTTGAGTTTTAGCTTGCGGGGTGTGTTCCCGGTGGGTGTTAGTTGTGACTTGTAGATTCGGGTGTATAGTTATGACGTCTTCGTGGTTCTTGCATCATTGTCAATGTTGTGGAGGTTTGAAACGGGTGTCTAACAGATGAGGCTAATTGCCGGTGCTGGTTTTAGTTACGGGCATCTATTGTGATAAAAAATGTTATTACGGGCTTATATGTAGTATGTTATGTTGTGTGGTCGTACCTTGTGGGTGTAAGCATAAGTTGTTGTAGCTGGTTGAGACTCATACCGAGTATGGATTTAGAATCGAGTCTTTTGGAAATGAATGGAAAGTGAGAATTTTGACTTTAAGTCTTATCGATGTTGGTAGAAAGGGTAAATTACAGTTGTGTAACGACCCGATCGGTTGTTCTGAGAGTTTTATCCCCGTTTCCCCCATTTCTACTTCATTATTTGTGGTTCAGATCTTTTATGTTGTGTTGGGTTGGTTGGCTCGGGTTCAGAGTGAATTTGGAAAGAAATGAGACACTTAGTCTCTTAAGTGGGTTATTTAGTTGGAAAAGTCAACCGGAAGTTGACTTATAGGTAAATGATCTCGGGATTTGATTTTTATGGTTCAGATAGCTTCGTTAGGTGATTTGGGACTTAGGAGCGTGTTCCGAATGTTACTCGGAGGTCCGTGGTAGAATTAGGCTTGAATTGGCAAAATGAGATTTTTGATGATTTTCGGTCGGCAGTGGAAAATTAGCTATCGGGGTCGGAATGGAATTCCGAAAGTTGGATAGGATCATAATGTTGTTTGTGATATGTGTACAAAATTTCAGGTCATTCGGACGTGGTTTGGTTAGTTTCGGCTTCGTTGGCGAATTTCGGAAGTTTAGAAATCCTTAGGCTTGAATCCAAGGGTAATTGGGTGTATTGATGGGGTTTTGAGTGTTCCGAGGGTTCGACTAAGTTCGGGTGATGTTATATAAGGTGTTGGTATATTTGGTTGAGACCCTGAGAGGCTCGGGACGATTTTGGATGGCCATCTGGGAGTTAGGACTTTGGAAATCTGCTGGTGCAGCTGTTTCTGGTTTTCCGCACCCGCGGAAGGGTGATCGCAGGTGCGGCGATCGTAGGTGCAATTTGTGGTTGCAGGTGAAGAGTTTGGAGGCCTGGGGTCTTTCTGCAGAAGCGAGACAGTGAGCGCACCTGCGGGAACGCATGTGCGAGATGGAGATCGCATGTGCGGACTTGGGCTGGATAAGTGGAATCCGCAGAAGCGAAGACCGCATATGCGGTTTATGGGCCGCAGATGCGGAATCCTTGGGGTAGAAGGTATAAATTCAAGCCTTCGCGAAATTGGATTATTTTTTCCACCATTTGTGTTCGGACTTGGAGATTTTTGAGAGATTTTGAAGAGGGATTCAAGGGGAATCACTTTGAGGTAATATTTTTGAACTCAATAGTCGATTCTATGTGATTTCTAACTCATTAAGCATGAAATTTGTGGGATTTAGGGGTTAAAATTGGGGAATTAGGGCTTGAAACTTGAGACTAAGAATTGGGTGATTGAGGGGTCAAGTGAAGTTAGTTTTTGATGAATTTGGTATGCATGGACTCGTGAGAGGGTAAGAATTTTGGTGATGTGATTTTTTATCAGATTCCGAGACGTGGGCTCGGGAGTTGGTTTTGGCCAATTTCGGGATTTTTTATGTAATTTGGTTATTTTCGCATGGACTTTATTCCTTTAGCGTATATTGATGTTATGAATCTGATTTTGAATAGATTCGGGGCGATTTGAGGCGGAGTCGAGCGGCAAGGGCATCGCGGTCTGGTTTGAGGTAAGTAACGATTGTAAATCTAGACTTGAGGGTATGAAACCACGTAATTTCATACTATTTTGATAAATGAGGTGACACACATGCTAGGTGACGGACGTATGGGCGTGCCCCAGTAGAGATTGTTACTTGGTCCATCCCGTGGCAACTGTAGAGTTGCGTATTTGATAAATTTTATATGATTTCCATGTGTTTTAGAAATAATTCGGTTAACTAGGGCTGAATACCATGTTTGGGGCTTTGTGTCGTACTGTTTGGATCCTCAGGGATATTTTTCTACTGTCCTCACAATATTTTTGATAGAAAATATATTCTCAGTCATGATTTATACATGTTTACTGTTAAATCCTGTTCATCATTCTATTTTAAATATATGAAAGATATTTTGGGCTGAGTCCCTTGAGTCGTACTGAAATGCCCGAGTGGCTTGTGAGGATGATGGCTGAGTGAGGCCGAGAGCGGGATTGTGAGGATAGTTATGGATCGGGATGCACGCCGCATATATGGCTGATACTTCGCCCGAGGGGCTATATATGAGTGATACTTCGCCCGAGGGTCTTGTTTTATGAAATTACTGTTTTCACTCTTTTTTTATACTGAGCCTCTATATAAAATGTTGAACAAATGTTTTAAATAAATTTAATTGAAACTGGAGTTTTACGAGATGTTCGGACTTTAATTACTGATTTGATCTTTTTATTCCCACCGAGGTTTTTATGTTATGAGATTTATATGATTTTTAATGCTCGTCACTGCACTCAGTCTTTAGTTATAATTGTTACTTACTGAGTTGGCGTACTCACGTTACTCCCTGCACCTTGTGTGAAAATTCAGGTGCCAGGGCAGAGTGAGAGCTGATCTTCCCTTTTTGGAGCATACCGGAGACTTGTGAGATAGTTGCACGGCGTCTGCAACCTTGCCTTTCTCCTTCCTATTTCTTTAGTATTTCTATTCTCAGACTTATCTTGTATTAAGGATACAGTATTAGATTTGTATTTTCTTTTAGTTGCTCATGACTAGTGACTCTGGGATTGGGATGTATTTAAATGCTTTACCTATCTTTACTTGTTTTGAAATGCTTAAACGGAAATTTTATGAAACATCAGATTAATAATGAATTAAATGAAAAGTTCCTTTATGCTATACGTAGTGAATTGGCTAGCCTAGTATCACGATAGGCTCCATCACGGCCAGGGCGGTTTTTGGGTTTAAAATAGGAGGAAATGAACCGTAGCCCATCCATAACACACCTGAGGCACTTCGCGATTCTTTATGGGGTTTTCAAGCAAATCGATTGGGTAAGTGTCATTCACCTAGAACTTATTATATTACATAATTTTATCTTTATTTTTATCATTTAATTTGTGTTTTGAGTTGAGGAAAATGGTAGTTTTTGAAGAAAAAATTTAAAAGGAAAAATCATGATTATCGGAATTTGATAATTTTAGTATAGTTGAACTCGTATTGGAATGGGTGTTCGGGTTTTGTAAAATTTGTCGGGTTCCGAGGTGCGGGCCCGGGGTTCAACTTTTTGGTCGATTTTTAGATTTTGATAAAGATTGAGACTTTATGATCTGGAATAGTTTCTTATGAGTTTTATTTGTGCTTTGAAGTTATTTTTGTTAGATTTGAGCCGTTCGGAGGTCATTTCACCCGAGAAGTTCATTTTAGAGTATCAGTTTGTCTTCTTTGAGGTAAGTATCTTGCCTAACCTTGTGGGGGGGGGGGAGGAACTACCCATTAGGATTTGAGTCTTCTATGCTAATTGTAGTTCGTGTATGCGAGGTGACAGGTATGTGCTCAGACTTATTTTTGGAAATTGGCTTTTTAGGGTTCCTAGGTCCTGATATTCATTGAATATGCAGTTGTTCTTGTTATGATTACGTTCCTTAATTACTAGTTTCACTTCTACCTACTTAATTAGAATCAATTGCTTCATGATCCACTCTTATGGTTGATTCATATGTGCCTTAATTGAAATTGTTATCTCTTCTATTGCCATGTTAACTTTTTCCTAACTGCATATCTTTGTTGGAAGTTATAGTTATACCTTTTGTAATTGTTCATCCTTAATTGAGGTTATGATTAATTTCCCGTTGCCTACCTTTTGAATTAGTTGTATCTCTTTCGTATTTGTCCAAACTTAAAAGAAGCTTAGATATTCTATGCCTTAGTTACTTGACCTTATTTGGAATTATTTGACTCGTGTTAGTTTCCCTGTTGTTGAACCATACATTGTGGGACCGTTGTTACATATTGTTTCCTTCCATGTTGAGATGTTCTTATTACACCTAGTATTCTTTATTATGATTGTTCCTTGTGAACTAGTTATACTGTTTCTTGTGATCGAAGTTATTGAGTTGATTTACTTGACATACTTTATATTATTGTCATTGTTGTTGTCATACTTGTTGTGGTTATGCACGAGGTTTCTGCCATGCGGTTATTGTTACTGTGATGCACGAGGTTACTGGCGTGCTATTGTTACTACTGATATTTGCACATGCAACGTGACAAGGTGGAATATATATATTTGTGATGGCTTGTGATGGCCTGGGGGCATTCTTGTTGTCGATATTTGTGTAGTGGTACACTTACCTGTGTGAACTGTATCTTGTGAAAGTTGTGAGAAAACATTGTACGTTTTGTCCGTTCTTTTTCTTATGGTTACTAGCTAGTATGAACTATGTTAGGACACTTGCACAAGGATAAACGCAATTAAGCACTCTTATCGGCTAAGAGGTTTTCTTAATATTGTTGAGTATAGATGCACACTCTTGTTTACTTACCTTCTATGTGAGAATGGCTCTATTTTGGCACGTGAGTCGTCAATGCGGTTATGAAGTGTAATAAGGGCACATGATGCTAAGTGTTATGGTTCAAGTATTAGGACCCATGAGTTGTGATTAGCCCGAGGTTCGGTACTTCGTGGAGTTTATTGACTAAAACCTGATGTGAAAGCGGCTATTGTTTTTTGAGTTGTTACTTGTCCTTTCTTTAGCTGTGATTATCGGATTAGGCTACGTTTCCGTTCGTTCTTCTATGTCATTATTATGGTATTTCCGGTGATAGTTGTTGGTTTTCCTTTTATTACTGCAATTACCGTATTATTCGCCTTTCGCGTAGTCTTTATATACATAGCATACTTTGTTGTTCCTATCTTTATCCTTGTTGATATTATTTAGTCTAGTAGGAGTCTTGACTGTTCCTCGTCACTACTCCACTGAGGTTAGTCTTCATATACTATACTTCTGCACATTTTGTACAGATCTAGGTATTTTTGGAAGTTAGTTAATCATTAGCTAGCTATGTAGATTGCTGTTATGGAGACTCAAGCTAAACCTGCTTGTAGATTGCTGTTATGGAGACTCAGGCTTCAGAGTCACCTTCTGATTTGTAGTCATACTGTTTACTTTATTTCACACAGTTGTATTTAGAAATTTGTAGTGAATTCTGTAGAGCTTATGACTTGTACTACCGGCTTTGGGAATTGCAAATTGTATAGAGAATTCCCTTTCAGAAATTATTAGATGTTACTTTATTATTGTTGTTATTCAGAAGATGTTAGACTTACCTAGTCCCTAAGACTATGTGCCATCACGATACCCAACAGAAGGTAAATTGGGTCGTGACAGGATTATAATACGGGGATTAAATAATAATAAAATTATTTAGCGAATATATTTGAGCCATTGAACTAAAAATGGGATATATATGGTATAATATAAATATATACATATTTGATCGTACACTAGATAAACTTGGATAAATGATGATTTTCAATTTTCACCTTGGCTTTCTTATCGACTTTAGGAGAAGAGTTTTGAAAAGGGCATCATTATTATTTTGTTGTTTTATATGGAAGTAATCCTCAAATTGTTATCTCACATTGGATATGGTATAAAAATAATATCAAAATTATACTAAAAAAATACTACCATAATTATGATATACAAAATCTCTAAATTATTATAAGTAGTAGAATAGAAATTCAATCAAATACATAGATAAGATAACAACTCCTTAAAAATAAGGGGTCCATAGTAACAATTACTCATTTCCATAGTAACAATTCATCATTTCCTTCCAAATGTCCATGATACGCTCAAATTACACCTTAATAGTGTAAAGCATTCGATGTCAAATATAGTTTGGGGTCGAATCCCACAGGGAATAGGCGTGAAAAGTTTACTTGAGTAGTGTGAATCTTAACTTAAATCGTATTTCTATTCCGTTAGAGTAACAAGATTATGGTAATAGATTGGATTGTAATTTAGTGAAATAGTAATAAGTATGATTAAATAAGGTTGTAACTAATTTGATTATCTAAACCAAGGTTGTGTCACCTTCAATGAAATGTAATGCTATCGGTGTTAATATGATATATTTCTAATGGAAGGTACTTTTGATATGCAAATAATTTCTAAATGACTACCCAATATTTTCCAATAGTTGGGTAGTATTTCCCTTTATGATTTTTTCAAATATAAAAGAGTTGCAATTAAGAGTAATCAATTTATGCCAAATAAAATCCACTTATTCCTAAGCGATTCTATTAAACAAGGTTTAAAACCTTGAGTCTTTGATATTTACTTCTACCAAACCCTAACTCACTTTTTCAAGTAAAGAAAGAATATAATGGCACTTGTTAATGTTTGAAACCACCAACAATAAATGAATAATGAGGAGTAAATAAATATCAACCAACCATTATACATATATTCAATGTTAAACACCCATTGACATTACACCCATTTAGGGTCCACAACCTTAGTATTTAAAACTAGCCACACATGCTAAAATACAAAAAGAAGAGAATATTAAACGTCATAATACTTACGAAAGTGCAAGATTCTTCACATCAAAACATCCAAAAGATGGGACTATTCAAAGTTTGGATTGTAGCTCTTTTTCCAGACAAGATGCCCCCACAAAATCCCAATAAATCTATTTATAGTGGGCTAAAATACGGGGTCAATTTCGGACAAAAATGCCCTTCCAGGTCAGATATGCGACCGCATTTCTGTCGCATAACAGATATGCGATCCGCATTCTCTTCAAGTCCATCGCATCTTCGAAACCCTAGGTTTCAGGAAGTCGTCGCATTCAGGTTATGCGGTCCGCATTGCTGATATGCGGGCGCATAGTATCATCGCATTTATACCCTCAACCTCTTCTACAAGAGGTTTGCGATCCATTATGCTGCCCGCAAACATGTTATGCGGTCGCATAATAGACCACATTTCTTCACTTGGATTTGGCCAAACCAACTACTGGACTTTGCAGTTCCCCTGAGCATTATGCGGTCCGCATGTTGGATTTGCGGTCCGCATTTTCAACTCTGTGGTCTCATTTTGGCTCTTTCTTGTCCTTTTGCGTCTTTTTGATTTCATTTCCATGTTTTTGGGTCCTCACGCTTCATGCACTGCAAAACATCAAAATTACATAAGTATAAAAGACAATTGCATTCAAAACGAGCTAAAAGCTAAGCAATTGGTATTAAATGTGCCGAAATTCTCCGGCACATCAACACCCCCAACTTAAACTCTTGCTTGTCTTCAAGCAACTAAAATGACTTTATCCTATTCTAGACTCCAACTAAACGACATGAAACAATAGTGACCATGGACGGTGTTAATCGTCAGTATTACAAGCATGCATTTTCGTTTATTTACCCTTCCTGAACAACCATTGCTATTTACAAAGAAACTTATCAACTTGTGAACTTTGAGTCTCGACCAATTTGACAAAACGTTACTCTCAGCTGAGTGCCTTTGCATTCGACTTCAAGAACTCAACTTCTGTTAAACCTCACAGTTCATAATCCCTCACCAGAAAGAAAGTACCAAACTCACAATATTTACAATGACAACAAAAAGGGACATATTCACAAAGACACTCACTCTCACAAAGAGTTTGAAGTGTTACAACACATCATACCATAAGCTTGCCCTTATTTTAATTCGTTGCCTATTCAAGAACATTCGGTTGGAGATCCCATAAGGACTTTTTAAGCTTGTAATGTAGTCTTAGGGAAGAGTCGGATAAACATTTGGGTACAAGTGACTACATCCTCCTTGAACACTACTCAGATTTTTCTTTCTTGTTGCCCTTTGTTTCTTTTCAAACCACATAGCCCTCATTGGCTCCTAGTTACCAACATCGAACCACCTTAAATACCTCTCTAATTTTATTCAAATCTCCATATTTATATATATACAAATATTTCTTTTTCTTTTCTTTTCCTTTTCTTCTTCTTCTTCTTCTTCTTCTTCTTCTTCTTCTTCTTCTTCTTCTTCTTCTTCTTCTTCTTCTTCTTCTTCTTCTTCTTCTTCTTCTTCTTCTTCTTCTTCTTCTTCTTCTTCTTCTTCTTTTTATATTTTTCTTATGGAGCTTGAATAATTTCATTTAAATATTTTGAGGTATACTTTCCTACACTCAATGTACAACCTCGCCAATTCCCAACTTCGCACCACACCCCCAACATAGGCTTTTAGCCTCATTATCAATGTTTAAGGAGGGATGGGTTCAAAAGATGGAATTATTTTGCAAAAGGGGAAAGGTTTGTAATGAGGTGGACAAAGAAAAGAGTAAAGGCTCAAATGGGGTAACTAGTGATAATGTCTATACAATGGGTAGCTTCAAAGGCTAACTGGGTTTTCAAATAACACAAAGACTGCCTAAGGTCATTTCTCCAACTAAATGTACTTATCATTAGCATCGAAAGACAAACCGGGCAAGTTCTAGATCACAGAAGTAAACACAAGAATTATTTACACAAAACTAACACACATGGAACATGAACTGTTTGACTCAACATAGTTTTACACTTGGCAACTCGGAGATAATTCTAAGTAAACATAGAGTCAAAGAGCGAGCCTCAAGTTCACACAGATGATTAACAATATTTTTTTTTATATAGCAATGGAAGGGTACATGTTATTTATAGACATACATGCTTGAAACTAGACACTCATACCAAACCGGTCAAAATGTTTCGCTACTGCCATGGTTATACTATTACACCCTTGGAAAAGAATCCGGCGAAGAAAAACCAAGTGGAACTCATTGCTAATTACTAAAGATGTACATGCATACAACTATCTACTTGTTTTTGTTTTTTTTTATTTTAACAAAGATAACATATCTACAAAGACGACCCAAGTATATACAAGATTTAACGAGAGATTTGCTTATATATACAAAAACCATGTACAAGAGTTCAAAAATATATACAAATCCCACGCCCAACTAAAAGCATGCATTGTCCCCAATGTATAAGAGATATAAAAATAGAGTTCAGGGGCTCCCTGAGACGCACTAAGAACCGTGGGATTCGGAAGCCGACAGGATGATGGTGGGGTCACCTTCTGATGCCGGAGCTGGGGCTGATGAGATCTCAGCCCGAGGGGTGACCTCCAATAATGGAGCAGGGATCTCCAACTGTCCTGACACCAGAACTGGTGCCTGTGAAATGCTAGCCTCTCCTGCTGATGGCAGAATGGTCGATGATTTGGTTTTGGTGACCATGTCTGCTAGCGAATGCTCTATCGCCGTCTGAATAGCTGTTTCTTCTTCCATTTTTGGATCTGTAGGGACATCAACCTGCTTGCCTTTCTCCTGAGGACCCTCATCCTCCTCGAACCATGACTCCTCATCAGTCTCCTCCACGTCTGTCTCCCCAGCCTTGGACTCTGCAGAGTGTCCGGAATCTTCCCCAGAAGAGATGTCAATGAGTGCAGGGGGAGATGGAGTCAGGGAAGCCCCGACAGTCTGTGGCTCAAGAGATGTCATCAATGTGGAAAAGTCAAGGTCTAACCCAGCCACGGACATGACCGCTCCCTGCTCTCCTTCCTTTGGCATGAAGGAGGATAGATCGAACTCCAAATTTTGCATTTTGTGGAGCTCAGTCTTCAGTGTGTAAACCTCGTCACGGAGCTTGGACAGGCCTCCAACCTCACCCCACTCCACCTTCTCAAGTGGTACCTCAATCTGCTTGAGACGATCCTCATAAGATGCATGCTGTTGTTGGAGTATTGTCACTGAGGACTAAATAGGAGTAAGGGCCTGCCTCATCAAAATGGGGAGGTCCTTCAGAAGCTGATCTAACTTTGCATTTGCATGCTGAGCTAAGAGACCTAGCCTCGAAAGGGTTGGCAGTGCGGCAGAAGGCTGGGCAATAGTGGCCTGAGAGGTGGGCTGTGGAGTGGCAGTGGATGCCACTGTGGCCGGAGGAGAAACAGGTGGCTGGGAGTCTGAGATATCTGTATCTGCTGGAATTTGGATTTGAACCTCTGGAAGAGAGCAGCTACCTGTGGCACCACGTCACTGATGCGCGTGATATCAATATCCTTCAGCACTTTCCCAATCTTGTCATAGTGTGGCAGGGAAGGGACTTCCACAGCCTTACAGAGGTCTTTGATCAAGCATGGGAATGGAAGTGACGTGGATGTCTGGTTGGTGCGGACCCCTAACTCTCGGAAGATAATGTCACCCACATCAATCTTGACCCTGGTCATAATGCATGTAATGAGAAGAGCTTTCTCAACACTTATGTCAGTCTCATTCTGGGACGGTATCAAGCGAGTGGTAACAAACCTGAGCTAGAATCTACCCTCTCGTGTGAGATCTTCGTTGAATATTTTATGCATAGGGTCAATCCAAGCGGGGGCCCCCTTTGCAATCACTGAGGAAATCCAGGCACGCTCACCATCTCTGTTGGCCCATTTGGCCTCATACTCAGCTGTACCCGGACTCCAGCTTTGAAAATATAGATCATTTATCGTGCCCTTTCCACAAAGCACTGACTTCCCCGAACCATGACCGATTCACTAAAGACTTTGTTGCGTTTGTGATTAGCTGTTCTGGAGGCCCCGTAGGATATAGAGAACTCTTGCACCATTTTTTCATTGAAATCATCGGGGACCTCAATGAAGTATTCCCCGTTTCTATCTTTGATGTTCTCCAGTATTTGAGGGTACTGCCCCAGTAGTCCGTTCAGACTCAACTGTTTCTCTTTAAGGATTTTCCGTTTCGTGAGACCTTATTTATACAGACTCCTAGAGCCTATGATCTCAAAACGGAGCTGGAAATCATCTCCTCTTTTTCTTATTGCCTCATCTTGTAGGTCGATTGAGGGTAAGGTATCCTCCTTGTCGGACTGGGAGGGATGTTGAGCAATAGGTCGGGATGGTTCTTGTCGTGAACGTTTGGCTTGTTGTGCTAGATGGCCAGATGAGGCCCTTTTTTTACCAGCAATAGATTTCTTGGGAGCCATATCTGTAAAGAAATGAAGTGTGAGCGACATAGCAGACATCAAAAGAAAAAGTTACAAAAAAATAAAATATGCAACAGACCGCATAACCACTATGCGGACCGCAAACCTGTCGCAAAATGTCAGTCTGATTGAAAGAAATCAATTATGCGATGGGTTATGCAATCGCATATCCATTATGCGGTTCACATAACCATTGCAAAACTGTGCACTTCTAAAGGTCATCACACTATGTGATCACACAACCCACTGCATAGATGGATATGCGATCGCAGATCAGCTGCAGAAAACATGCCATATCTGGCCACAGACTGTCTGGGTATGTGGTGGCTTTGCGGTCCGCATATCGCTTATGCGATCGCAAAGCCTTCGCATTTTTTCATCTTCCTCAAGTCACCTAGGGTTTCATATGCGGCAATGATGCGGACCACAAATCAATTATGCGGTCCGCAAAAGTCATCTTCCCCAAGGATTTATTTCTACACTCTACAATTGTGACCCTAATTTCACTACTCAGCAGCCCAGACTTAACCAATATTCAAGAAACCACCCCCATTACGAGAAGATAACCAAAAGAACGATAACACACAACAAAATTCAAACTAAAATTTTTTTTACAGAGATGGAGTTGGGAAGGGAGACATATCAGAATTGGATGAATGAGAGATAATCAAGGACATGATTTCAACACTTGTAATCTTTGTTCACTCTTTCACGTTCAAACTAGACGATTTCCTTTTTTTTTTGTAAGTGTGAGTGTTTGTGTTTGAGTGCTGGTGTGCATATGATGGGATTGGGCAAAGGGGGTAGGGACACTTACCTGTGAAAATGCAGTGGGTTTATGCGGTGATATCAACTCAGGTTGCTCAACTTCCACAATGTGGTGCACTTATGCGATCGCATAACTAGTATGCGGTCCGCAAAGTGCATGTCCTCACCGCATTTCATACACCAACTTTCGCTAAACAAACTGCCCAGGTTTGCGACCACTATGCGGTCCGCATAGTTAAAATGCGACCGCATATGTGTAGCGAACTTCCCATGGTGACTTTTCTTCCCTTTTACTCGCAATTTTACCCTGTTTTATGACTTTTGAATCACCTGCACTCTAACACACACTTTAAATTGCTCAACATAATCCGTCTAACAAAAGTTAAAATTTAAAGGGTAAACTAACTAAAAAAAATGTTACCACACATGGGTTGCCTCCCATGAAGCGCTTGATTTAACGTTGTGACACGACGAAGTTGGCCTTTCTTTGGGTTCACTCATTGGTCGGGCATGGACCATCTTTGAGAGCCAACTGTTCCACCAAGTGTTTTTCTCCATCTGTGCCCAAGTAGTGCTTGACTCGCTGACCATTGACTTTGAAGGTTCGGAGCCCATCCTCCGATTCTAATTCCACAGCTCCAAAAGGGGATACATCTACCACCTTGAATGGGCCGGACCACTTTGATTTGAGCTTGCCCGGAAACAATTTGAGCCTTGAGTTGAAGAGAAAAACCAAGTCACCCGACTTGAACTCCCTTTTCAAGATCTTTTTGTCGTGGACGAACTTCATCCTTTCTTTGTACACAGCTGCACTTTCATATGTATGGTAGCGGAATTCCTCCATTTCATTGAGTTGTGTTAACCTCAAATTTACAGCTTGAGCCCATTCCAAGTTCAACCTTTTTAAAGCCCACATGGCTTTGTGCTCCAATTCTACGGGTAGATGACAAGCCTTGCCGAAGACTAACCAGTAAGGAGAAGTGCCAATGGGGGTTTTTTATGCCATGTGGTATGCCCACAATGCGTCATCTAGCTTCCTTGATCAGTCGGTCCTGTTAGCATTAACAGTCTTTGCTAGAATATTCTTTATCTCCCGGTTGGAAACTTAAACTTGGCCACTTGATTGGGGATGATAAGGTGTGTCCACCTTATGCTTGATGCCATATTTCTATAGTAGCCCCGTGAAAGCCTTGTTACAGAAGTGATACCCACCATCACTAAGAATGGCTCTAGGAGTGCCAAACCGCGTGAATATGTTTTTCTTTAAGAATTAGGTTACACTCCTTGCCTCATTGTTTGGTAGGGCAATTGCTTCAACCCATTTGGACACATAGTCCACAGCCACCAAGATGTATTTCATACCACATGAGCTTACAAAGGGGACCATAAAGTCAATTCCCCACCCATCAAAGATCTCGACCTCCATCACAAAGTGCATTGGCATTTCATGCCTCTTAGAGATTGATCCTGTCTTTGACATTGGTCACAAGCCTTGACCATTTGATTGGAATCATGATAAATCGACGGCTAATAATAGCCACATTCAAGTACCTTTGCCACAGTTCAATTACCCCCATATGACCCCCAACAGGTGAGTCATGGCATGTCTTTAGAATTGGCATTATCTCCTCTTCTGGAACACACCTCCTAATGATGTTATCAGCACAAATGCGGAACAAGAATGATTCTTCCCAATAATATTGCCGACACTCTCTCAAAAACTTCTTCTTTTGGTAAGCTTCCAGTTCATCTGGAATGAGGTCACTAACCAAGTAGTTAGCAATATCGGCATACCAAGAGTAGATGAAGAAGACAATCCCAAAATATGATCATCAGGGAAGGCATCATTGATGTCAAGATTTTCCTTTGGTCGCCCGTCTTCTTCAAACCTAGAGAGATGATCTGCCACTTGGTTTTCTGTACCCTTTCGGTCCTTGACCTCAAAGTCAAATTCTTGCAATAATAGGACCCACCGGATTAACCTTGGTTTGGCATCTTTCTTCGCCATGAGATAGCGAAGAGCGGCATTATAGGTGTAGACCACCACCTTAGACCCAACAAATAAGCTCGGAACTTTTCAAAAGCATATACAATGGCAAGAAGCTCTTGCTCTGTCACAGTATATTTCACTTGTGCACCATTCATTGTCTTTCTTGCATAATAAATGGGATGAAGAACTTTGTTATTCCGTTGACCCAGAACTGCTCCAATAGCTACACCACTGGTGTCACACATGAGCTTGAATGGAAGAGACCAATCCGGTGTGACAATAATGGGTGCCGTGGTGAGCTTCTCTTTTTGCTTCTCAAATGCCTCAAGGCACTTTTCATCAAACGCAAACTTGGCGTCTTTTTCAAGGAGCTTGCACATAGGATTTGTAATTTTGGAGAAGTCCTTGATAAAACGCCGATAGAATCCGGCATGCCCTAAAAAGCTTCGGACACCTTTTACCGATGTTGGTGGAGGAAGTTTGGAGATGATTTCAATTTTTGCTCGATCAACCTCTATGCCATGTTTTGAAATTTTGTGCCCCAAGACAATGCCTTCGTCCACCATGAAGTGGAATTTATCCCAGTTAAGCACAAGGTTGGTCTCCTCACATCTCTTGAGCACTTGTCTAAGATTGTCAAGACAATGCCCAAAAGAATCACCTACCACTAAAAATTCATCCATGAAAACCTCTAGGAAATCCTCCACCATGTATGAGAAGATGGACATCATGCATCTTTGAAAGGTAGCCGGAGCATTGCATAAACCAAATGGCATCTGGCTAAAGGCAAAAGTTCCATAAGGGCAAGTGAATGTTGTCTTTTATTGGTCCTCCAATGCGATATTGATTTGGTTGTAGCCAGAATACCCATCAAGGAAGCAATAGAATGATCTTCCCGCTAGCCGATCAAGCATTTGAGAAATAAAAGGCATAGGGAAATGATCTTTGCACGTGGCACTGTTGAGCTTCCAATAGTCCATGCATACTCCACCTGGTGACCGTCCATATTGGAATAAGTTCATTCTTTTCATTGTGGATTATTGTCATGCCTCCCTTTTTTTGTACATGATGCGAGACTAAATTGCATAGTTTAACATGTGATATACCTTACATTTTATGTGCATTAATGATAAAATTACACTTGTTATGTGCTTAATGGAGTTTATTTCATGCGTAGGTGAAGTGGAGATGGAAACGGAGCTAAAAGGATGCAAATACGTCGAAAAATACGCAAAAGGAGACACCCGGGCGATAGCCGGGTGACAAAGCCAAACACACTGACCCTGCCTGGCGTTAGCCAGGCGTTTGGGCTAAAATGCCAGCCCCACTCTGGCGTTAGCCAGGCGTTTGGGCTGAAACACCAGCCCTGGCCTGGCGTTAGCCAGGCGTTTGGGTCCAAACGCCAGGTCCCCAGTTCGGCCAGAAATCGAGTTTTGACGGGTTTAAGTGTTTTCTAATTGAAATAGAAGTCTCCTACACGGTTAGGGTTCACCCTAAACCTATAAATAGACTCCTAAAACACAACTACAGAGGGAGATTCACAGGGATACACAGAGATTCGAGTTTAGAGTGAATCGAAGGCAAAACATCACTTTGTACATATTTTCTTCCTTACTTTGTAGTTTAATTATGCTAGTTGTTTTAGATTTTATTCTTATGAATTTGTTTAGCTAATTTCGTGTGGAACCCGTTGGGGAATAAACTTATTGTGATATTAATATAGCTTTGATTGGTTGATTAAACTCTATTTGTTCAACTACGTTCTTGTTGTAGTTGATTGAAGGGCCCTCAATTAGCTGTGCCTATTTATTATGTATCTACTTGAGAGAGAGTGCATATTTAGGTAATTGTTTGAACAACACCACTCCCAGAGTATAGACGAAAGTCATAACCGAGGGTTTAGAGGTTGGATTAGAGATAACGATACTTCGGGTGCAATCTAAGTGAACTGTAATGCAATCTAGCTAGCGTAACTTGAGAGAGTGCGTCTAGTAAATTATCATAATTACTTGAGAGAGATTTATGGTAGATAGAGCGTTCATGATTGATAGAGATGATTAATCGAGCTATACGAAGTATTCGAGAAATAAGTTCACCAGCGGGGGAAACTATAACCTTAGATTTTATTACAATTGTTTATACCTTAGCAT